>QVRM01006692.1:0-45297 GCA_003439945.1 Dermanyssus gallinae
GGGCGAGCGGCCATGATCGTGAGATAATGGCATCGCGTTGTGCCGTCGGCACGGGATCGCGCGTGACAGAGCCGATCGACGTAAAGACCCTAAGCGGCACCGTCATCTGCTCAGCAAGCAGCGTTCTTTCGAGCATTGGCTGCCAAAGGTTTCTGTTGTTGGTGTCGTTTTTACTGCAAAGTGCCACTCGATAGGGTTCTGTTTATCGTCGGTGGCGCGGCGGCATCATCTCATTATTATCATCATCATCGTCATCGTCATATCCTCCACCTCCACCACCATCATCATTATCATCTCACTATCACCATTCTCATTAACTACATTATCGGCATCAACTTCAGCGTCACCTCCGCCGCCCCCACAAACCACCCCCATTGCGGGCTTTGTTACTACTGCAATTGTCACTGTCGCAGCCGTGGTCGTGGTCGTCGTTCTTGTTATCGTGGTTGTTATCATCTGTACTGTTACCCTCGGCGTTGTTGTGGCATATGGCATCTGGTTGACAATACAACTGGAGGCACTGCTGGGGGTAACTTTTCTGAGTCAGTCAACCAATCAGACAAGCCGTTTTTTCCACCACAACCACTCCCACGAGCACCATCAGCACGTTCGCCACCGTCTTCGGATCTGCCGTCACGAAGTCGGTGATCCGCCATGTGTCGAATTGTCGAATCTACAACGGAAACGGGCGCCCGGCGACCCGTTGTCGCTGTGGCGCTTGTGCTGTTGCTCTGCGCCACGACCTGCGTGTCGGCGGCGTCACGTCTGAGCTCGCGCACCGTCAAGACGCGCTATGGCGCCCTTAAGGGCCTCCTTGTGATGCCCGAGAGCGCGTCGCCGTCGGATTTTGGCGACGCTGAGGCCGCGGCAGCTGCGGCTGCCGACTTGCTCATGGGGCGGTGGCGGAGGCGGCGACAGTGGTCCGGGCACAGGCACGGGCGCTCGAGGCGTCCACAGAGACGATCCCATCCCGCCAGTCGAAGCCTATCTCGGCGTGCCGTACGCTTCGCCGCCTACCGGAGCTATGCGCTTCATGCCGCCCGGAACGCCGCAACACTGGAAGGGCATTCGAAGGCCGACCGACACGGGCCCGCCTGTCCTCAGCGGCCGCCCGACATTTCGAACGAGACCGAAGCTCTCCGAAAGATGCCCCGCCGCCGGCTCGAGCAGCTTCGACGACTCACGTCGTTCCTCACCGGGCCCGAGCAGCAAAGTGAAGATTGTCTCTACCTCAATCTCTACGCCGATCGTCGGTGAGTGCGACCAACAGACGTATTTAGTACACACATGTTCGTTTCTGCAAGTGCGTGCGAGACACAGTGCACTACATTGTGCACTGGGTGTGTCACACACATACGAGTATCCCTCTATTCATCTATATTATCGATACAACGCGATATGGGACAGAGGAGATAGAGGAAGTGTCGGTTGATCGCGACGTAGTATATTATTATATATATATATATATATATATATATATACATAATTTTTTGGAAAAATGTTTAGGCTGTCAACATCAAGTTTCGGTGGAGTTGGGGTTATGTCTATGGGAGCATATGGTTCAGAGTTCGTTCTGTCGTATTGATGTTCTTCAAACATGGGTTCGAGACTGACGCTGTATACGTATACGTTAAGTAGTTGTAAGTATATACGTGGTCCCCTAAATATAAAAGCGCGTGCGGTTCATCTGCTCGCTCTGCTGCCCTCAGAACGATGTCTGTTACGTGTCCTGTGTACTTCATAGAAACAGACGCCATTATAGCAAGATCTCTGATCAGTTTTTTCTGAGCAAAAGACTGGCTACCGATTGTACATTTCTGCGACCAAAATGAAGTACAACGCACTTTGCCGCTGACAGTTCGTATCAAAATAGACAGAGCATCTATAAAACTAATTTAGCGTGCCCTGCAGCTTTCTGCAATCTTCGAATGAGTCCACCATTTTCGTATACTCGAACCTTATCGTCATGGATCTCGTATTCAACGTTATCAGGGCGAATATAATTTATTGAGTTGATGTAAAGTATGAACATAGGTGGCCTAAGAATGGCTTCGCGAGGGCAACTGGAGTTGCTTTCGTCATCTCAGACAGGGCATTATAAACACATACATGGAAGGTCCGCCCACGTAGGGAATCTTCTTTCCATGCAACTATTTTGGTGCCGACCTCAAATTAGGCAGTCTTTGAGTAGTTGACTGTGTTACCGTTTTAAAAGCGAAGTTTAAGTCCAATTTATTCTTAGGGTCTAGACTTGTTTTTCCCGCTTGTGTGCTGGGCTAGCAATGGCCGTCCGAAAAATCTCCGGTACTTTAAAACTTCAAGCAATTGACAAAATATCATGCGATAAGTTGCGGATATATCTGTAGGTCTTTGCTGTTTCGAATCACTTTGTGCTATTCTAGAGTGTTTTGTAAAATGCATGCTTTGCTGAGTTCGTTCTGAAGTTAGCAAATATTTTGCTCATTGACTTCACGATCAAAAGCTGTTTGGAGTGCACGCACATGTCTGTCAATAGATAATATGCGGCAGATTTTCTGTGGCACATGCAGCTTTATAGGAAAGTACAGTGAATCAACAAGTTTAGTGTGCATAGAGTCTACAAGAAAGCAATCTTGGAAATATCTAGTAAAGTTATAGGGTCGAGGTTCAGATTCGAGTCGTCGTAATTCCTATTTTTTTAATCTAATTTGGTTTTTAACGTTTCCTTGGGGCGCTTGCAGCCAGTTATAAAGGAACTACGCCGTGATTGAAGGACAGGCAACACAGCAACTTCCGCCCGAATCAGTATTCCAAAGGTCAATGTTTTGTAGCGAATAACTTTGAATGCTAACGCATGCTGTAACGTATTGCTGGACCTCGCAGTGAACTTGAAGCTAGATCCTGTGTTGGAGTCCATACATAACTTGCGGTTGCGAGGCGAACCCCCCTAATTCAGGCTTACCGGTAACCAGAGGTGGCCTGGGCCTCCCTGAAGCAGTTTTCTTTTCAGTCGCAGCGCACATTGCCTCTTTGAACTCGACGACCAGTGGCGCTGAGTCTATCCTAGACCCCCGGATGGTCGCGAACTTCCGGCCTATGCTGGAGCGGACTCAGGCTCTCCCGCACACCCCTTCTCTTCAGCGTGCGTGGTCAGAATTGGCAAACAACGTTCAATGGAGCATCTTCTAGGACTGAACAACTTCGGCCGCCGACAAAGCGAAGTAACAAGCTATTTCCTCGCCGGGGCATGTGCATGGCTGAACGCCCTCCCAAGCCTTCAGCTGGATACCCTTCTGGACGACGAATCTACACGAATAATAGTCGAATTAAGATTGGGAGCAGAGCCAGTCTGCCCTCACCGATGCAGATGCGGTGATGATGTCGACTTTCTAGGTCGCCATCGACGCTCCTTCCCCCAGAGTTGAGGTAGAATTGCAGGCCACTCAACCTTCAGCAAGGCATTTAACAGAATACTCCGAACGGCAGGCTGCCCGTATGTTTTGACTTGTCCTAGTTTAATCAGAGACGATGGAGAGAGGCCGGATGACATGGCCCTGACCCCTTTGAGTGGGGCTTTTTAGGCTCGTCAAAGGTCAGCACGATTGCAGTATGTTGGACATGCGGTAGCCCTAGCGGGAGCAGTCAAGTGCAGAAAATATTTAAGACTAGATTACCCCCACTCGTTCTCACTTCCTTGCGCTTGAGACATTAGGGGCCCTGGGTTGGTTACGAAGGAACGGCTCAGCGATATCGAGAGAAGACTGGCGCTTGCTATAGGAGACAAGAGAGCGGGCGAGTATTTACTGCAACGTCTATCATCAGATGTTCTGAAGGGGAATGCCGCCTTGGTGAGGGGAACTCCGGCTAAGTGGACCAGCCCAAGCCTGGAGGTAATGCCTTGGGGGTCATTTCAATATATATATATATATATATATATATATATATATATATATATATATATATATATATATATATATATATATATATATATTTATATATATATATACCGTTTGTTCAAAAAGTATCGCGGGGGGAAACATTTTCGCGGGTTACGTATATTCGAATTTCGACTTTTTGTGGCGTTAGGTTGTTACTCATGTCTCTCACTTATGCCGACAAGCTCGGCCATTTTGAATGTTCACTTAATTGTTGACAGCTGCTTTGCTTGCACGTGTTTTGGATCGTCTTCGATTTTTACCTATTCAAAAAAATGGATCAAAGAACCTGTATCAAATTTTGTGTGAAAAACGAAATTAAGTGCGCGGATGCATTCCGAATGTTGACTGTGGCATACGGAGAAGCTACCTTGGACCGAAGCAACGTTTATCGGTGGTACAAAATGTTCTCAGAAGGCCGAGAAGATATGAACGACGAAGAGCGTGCCGGACGCCCGAGCACTTCAACAACAGACGAAAAATTAATGAAGTGGAGAAAATGGTATTGGCCAATCGTCGAATCACCGTTAGAGAAGTTGCTGAGGACCTAAACATATCGATTGGCTCGTGCCATTCGATTTTTATCAATGATTTGGGCATGAGACGGGTCGCCGCGAAATTCGTACCAAAATTGCTCAATTGCGACCAAAAACAGCATCGCATGAACATTGCTAATGAGATGTTGGACTCTGTCCGCGACGACCCAAATTTGCTCCAGAGGGTCATAACTGGTGACGAATCGTGGGTTTATGGTTATGACGTGGAAACCAAAGCTCAATCATCTCAATGGAAGCTGCCGCACGAACCAAGACCGAAAAAAGCGCGCCAAGTTCGGTCGAATGTGAAAGTTTTGCTGACAGTTTTCTTCGATTGCAGGCGCGTGGTGCATCATGAGTTCTTGCCACAGGGTAGAACGGTCAATAAGGAATATTATCTGCAAGTTATGCGCAATTTGCGCGAAGCAATCCGCCAGAAACGCCCGGATTTGTGGAAGAACAAAAATTGGCTTTTGCACCACGATAACGCCCCTGCTCACACATCGTTGCTTGTGCGCGAGTTTTCGGCCAAAAACAACACACTAATGATGCCGCAGCCACCGTATTCCCCAGATCTGGCCCCCTGTGACTTTTTCTTGTTCCCTAAACTGAAGAGGCCCATGAAAGGACGACGTTACGCTACGCTTGACGAGATAAAGACGGCATCGAAGGAGGAGCTGAACAAGGTTAAAAAAATGATTTTTTGAAGTGCTTCGAAGATTGGAAAAACCGTTGGCACAAGTGTATAATATCTCATGGGGATTACTTTAAAGGGGACAAAATAGATATTCATGAATAAATGAATAATTTTTGAAAAAAACACAACAGTCGCGATACGGTTTGAACAGCATATGTATATATATATATATATATATATTTTTTTTTTTTTTGTTAGTGCCTAAAGCAATTAACTTAAGACTCAGTCAGCAAGACCTGACAAGTCCCGCCGAATCACCCAACGGTATGGTCTGCACAGTCAATTAGGGCGCTAACGATCACGTCGTTTTTTTATTATTTGTATCTTTGTGCGCGCTTAGGTAGCGTACTCTAAAAGTAGGCGTTACTTCGTTATTATCGAGTTAGTCAGTGGTGAACTGTTAGTGCTGAAACAGTACTGGAGGCAGCTAACAAGCCTATAATGGGCGACAACTGCTCTGAAGGGTGTATAAGCAACCACTACAAATAGCCACGCGTCTGTATTAGTTAGTCGAGGCTACTCCTTGGTTTGCTTGTATGGGGGGCATTATTTGCATTGCACGTCGTACACTTTTATTTTCCTGTGATTTTGGGAAATGATTGGCCTTTTATTGGCCAGTCCGTTTAGTTCTTAACAAGCGGCACACATTTACTCTGCTGAACCTCTCCAGGGCTCCATGGGCATGAGCAGAATAGGAGCGTAAAATCTGCGGTCGCAAAACAAACAGACTTCCTAGAATAGAGAAATTAGGCCGTCAACATTCTCTGATGGACATAGAAGATGCAACATGGTCGCTTAGAAGTGAACTCGCAAGCATTGCAATAAAATATCTGTGAACGCTACCGATTCTATTTAACAATTCTCTGAGACACATTCGAACAGTTATTGTGGACAAAACTAGTTGAGGGTGCTTCTAGAGCGATTTACCCGATGGAATAGGTCATCTATGCATGCACTCTATCTTGACATGCCCGCCGGAAGCACAAATCGGATCGCCATAATGCTTTTTAAGCACTGAGCGTAAATATATACCTAAAAATTTTGCGAACTACAATTTGCTCTTAAACGACCATGTTGCATCTTCTAGCCGGCGTCGCATGTTCCTCACAAGAAGCCGCATTTTCTCAAATCTCTATAGGAGTACTGGTTGTCTCGTAATTGTATAATTTGTGCTCCTCTGTTGAGACCACGTTCCATTGGGCAAAAGATCTGCTTTAGCGAGCTCTACAAGTTCCTATATATATATATATATATATATATATATGTAAGCGATACAGGGAATTTAATATATCATAAATAATGTATATACACATGTAAGTAAGTCTACCTTGACAGATATGCCTTCCAAATAGAAATAAGTAGATTAGCCCTTCATCTCGTAAATATGTACATCAGAGGTAGGATCTGTGCGCGTCTGTTGCCCGAATTGAGCTGCTAAATATTGCACCCTATTGCTGTTAAGTGGGAAGCGACGGAGGCCTTGAAGGCAGAGAAGTTCGTACGTAGGAGGGTGGGGCATTGCCTGAAGGTTTCATCTGCCTGCGCGGATTCGTTGTCGTCGTCGTCGTCACCGTCGTTATTGTGCGCCGGTCAGCTCATCTTGGTCCGCATCGCTGTCTCTCTCTCTTTCTTGCGCCTGCTCTCATACATACTGAAGTTCCGATGGACATATTTGACGAGCGGAGGACGCCACACTATGTAGCAGCAGCTCTACGATGCTGCTGCTGTTGCTTGATGTCCTTGTTCAACAAGTGAGTTCAAACGCCAGAATATTACGAATCACGCCAGATTGTCTGATGTGTGTTACCTACGTATATATATATATATATATATATATATATGTGCATTTTTAAGATACCTAAGGTTTCCCCCAACTTACAGCCGTTGTGACAGCATAGCCTGACTGTTGCGTATCGATTTTCAGCTATTTTCAATACAATTCAATTAGCATTGCCTAAAGAAAATTCGATCCACAACATGTATTAGGCCGACGACACCCGGTAGATGACAACATCTACTATTCAACACGCTAGCGGACTAGCCCTGTAGAATAGAACGTCTCCCGTAGAGAATAGAATAGATACAAACCTAAATAAGCGGGACCAACACGAATAGCAAGCAATCCAGTCGGACGCCACGAAATGAATGCTCCCTAATCTCAGAAAGTGGTGCAACCTCAGCTCGATCACCTACCCACTCGCGCAGCAGCTACTAACGGACTATGGTAGTTACTTTCAGCAATACCTGCACTGAGCTGGCAAAACGGACTCCCCTTATGCCGTATGTGCAACTCGATTTCCGTTAGCTTCAAAATTAAGCCGGTTTCCGTTAGCTTCAAATTAAGGCTCTTTCGGAACCTACGGCTGGGAGAACCCATGAAAACGAACGCCGCAGGTATACAAGCTGAACAGCTTTAATGGAAGGTTAATGTGACTAGAGAACGTAGTGAATTGAAAAAGACATGTCACAAAAATGAAACGAAGTAAGAGCGGTGAGAGGTCTAAGGGAACAAACACTATATGCGTCTACAGCAACGAGCGCGGAGCTTATCAATTGGCCCTGGGCCAGGCAGGCATGCTGCCTACGACACACTAGAGGAGACACTGTAAGAAATACCGTATAAAGCAGGAAACATTCGAACATGTAGATTTGGAATGACGCATACGAGTATGTTAAAATGTGTCATAAATACATGCATTCACGTGTATATATATATACATGAATTTACTTATGCACACACATTTAACACACTTGCATGTGTCATTCCAAATCCACATGTTCTACTGTTTCCTGCTTCATGCGGTATTTCTTTCAGTACATGTGCCTCCTCCGTGTACATATAGGCTTGTATAAATATTGATATTAAATGATTGTATGTACGAATAGACATGTATTCAATTTTGATATTACATAAATATAAGCGTAGGTACCTTTGGACAAAATAGGCGGCTGCTCAAATTGTCGTAGAGACGACGATTTCGATTTGAGCATAACGTAGGAGGTTGCGTAATTCTGATATGAGCTACACAACCGTGCTTTATAGTTCCGCATATTCTGCACTATATAGCCCGTTGACAATCGCTGATGATAGTCGGCATTTGTCCAGAAAAATCGGAATGCTTGCTTGGGCCTATATACAATGGACATCCTAACGGTCTCTCAGCCCCCATAGTCACGTATATATATATATATATATATATATATATAGGCAATCGTGATACCATCAGCATTATCAGAATCAACGCACAATAACCTACAATAAGATAAATCACCTTTAGGACGGATTATTATCATTGGCGATAATTGCAAGATTAGAACGCACGTGCTTCCACGCACTACTAATCGCAACACCCTGTTATACACACGGTGTTCTCATATCCGCTTTTAGCAGTAGAAGCCCTGTTACCTAATCAACTGCACAAGAAGCTTTTTAAAATCTTTATTCAACTGGCTATTTTTACGCACCTTGACGCGCAGTGGTAACTAGGTTAGTTGCTGTTATAACAAATGGAATGAAATAGTGCTTATATGCCCGAGTGTTTACATCTTCTGTAAGCTTCTCTACCCTCAACAAATGAAGCTAATCTGACCCTCATTCATATTATTACTCCTATCACATATAAATGCATATTTCTATATAGCTATTTTATAATTTTGCAGGCTTTTTTACGTGTAAGGCTACTTACGTGCGACCACTGAAATGGTACAACATCGACAGGATTAGAGAATACGCGGTTGGTATTGACTGTGCTTGCCGCGCAGGGTATGTCTTCTCAACGCCAAGAAACAATGAAGGCCGCGTGCCTGCTGTCAGGAATATTACAAAAGTCTACCTTCCCAAACAGAGCGCAGATCTATAGTCATCGATAAATGCATTTACCTATATGTATATATATATATATGTCGAGCCCGGTGGCGTGTTGGCATGCGTCTGCGCCTCGCGACCGGAGGAGACACATAGGTGCGCGGGTTCGAGCCCCACCGTTGCACATTTGTATTTATGGGGGTCCGTCTATGAAGCAATGCGAAAAGCAGTCCCATGGACGTAAAATCTTGGCTGAGAGTCAGCCCCGAAAGGAGTTTTTTTAATATATATATATACATATCTTAGTGTGACAGTATCATGGTATCATATGGCAGTAGGACAACAGCGTTTGCCCTATTAATTTATAATGTCTTCGAGGCTTTTGATAAATACCTTTAGGATTAAAATGAGGTTAATCTCAGTTTTGTTAAATCTGACTCAAAATAAGACTTACTAAGGTGCACTGAGATAGCTCTAGATCTGCTCAGGTCTAGGCAAGACAACGCTGGTCTCACTCAGACCAACGAAGCTCATGGCTGTTGTTACGTCTCTGTTAGCTTTTCGCATGCCCTTTTGGACCAACGAAGACGAAAGTCTGCTACGGTCCCAGCGATAGGGAACAACAAATAATGGGGTAGGGAACTGCTGCTGGTCCGTGTTTTAGCACCCTGCCTAAATAGTGTCGAACTTGCTGCTGCTTCTGCTAGTGTTGCAGTAGATGTACTAGGAGTAGTAGTAGTTAGTAGTAGTAGTAGTGTCGTTGGCGTTTGTTGGCAAGTCGTTCACCCGCCGTTGTCAGGTCCGCCGAGTTCTCGAAACGACGTCAAGCCGAGAGGAGCGAGATGGAGATTTCTCCCGCGTGCTCTTTGAGTGTACAAGCGAACGAGCAACACAACGCGAGCGAGCGAGAAGTAAATACACACAGCGAGAGAAACTGACGTTAGCACTATGCGTTGTTCGCAGAGTGTATCCGTTCACGGTGTGACCTACTGCAGCGGCGATTACCACGCGGCTTGGCCGGGCGGTCGGTGTCTCTGTGTGTGTGTGCGTGCGTGATCCCCTTTGAGCTCAGCAGGCGCCTGCTTGTCCCCCGCTGGGCCATAGGGTCACCGGTCTTCGCCTCGTGGGCCTGTGTGGGGCCTTTTTCAGGCCCAAAGCCTGCACGATTGGCAGCTGTGCAGCCGTAGCAGCAGCAGGAGCAGCCGCCCTCGCCGCTGCCAACGACGAGATCGTACTTCCTTCTTGTTTGGTGGGGGTGGTGGTAGTGGTGTGGGAACTAAGTCTTCGCTGATCACCGTCGTCGTCGACTTACTGTTGTTGTTGTTGTTGTTGTTGTCGTTGTCGTTGTTGTTGCTGTTGCTGCTGCCGATGCCGCCGCTGCTGCTGCTGTTGCTTCCGATGGTTGAGCGTTGGTTGGGGCGCGACAAAAACCACCATGCTCTCAGTGCGAGACCGGCTGCTTCGGGCCGTTTGTTGGGCCCCCTTCACTTGAGGTGCGCCCCCTTACTTGAGGTGCGCCCCCGCTGCTGAACGAGCTGGCCGAGTGTTTAAAGTTACTGCTCTTTTGCAGGCAGGTCGGGTCGAAAAAAGCCCGCCGTTTATTTTTAGGGTTCGTTTAACACCTGCCTAGTTGGTCTGGGTAGCGCTCAAACTGCTGCCGCCTGCTCACCTGCCAACGTGTTTAGGACACGTGAGACGCTGGCGAGCCTAACTTGGGCAACGACCAGACGATCGATCACTTGCACACGTACAAAGATATGCAGAGCAAGGTAAAGTGAAACTAGCAATTCTAGACTCGGCAGCAAAAACGCTGAACGTCACACCGCTTGGCCACGTAAAGTAGATGGTAGGTAGGTAGGCGTTACCTACTAATGAAGCCACCACGTAAACTGAATACACACTTGAAACGTTCAGCTAGGGTCAAGTTGTTGCCGCTTAGAAAAGGGCGCCATACAAGCGATTATGTGAGTTGCACTGCGGTAGGTTTCCGTCGTGATGTCAGCGCGACTACTCGCATTTAGGTTTATGTTGTGTTTGCTCTAAGATCCGGCGGTGGCGGAGACCTGCTGACACCATTACCATTGAGAGATTCTGCCAGTATGTTAACGAACGTGAGTAAAACTATCTAGGGAAAGCCAGGGCTCGCACCGATTACGAGCTCGTAGTTATCAGCAGGGCGTACGACATGCTAGAGAAGCGCGAGTGGGAACAGGGAACACAACGAGCCGTGACCAAAAAAACAACAGCGCGGTCTGCAAACGACACCAAAGAGCAGATAAAGTAGCCCTTTTCTTATTGTCCCTTCTATCCATCTCGTACCCTTCTTGCTTTCGTATGGCTCTGGCCCTACGGGGCCAGTTCGTTTTTGTAGGCATGCGGGCATGCCTGCATCGATTATGGACATCGGAACACATGGCCGTGATACGTCGTACTGGGGTAGCTGGCCTTGAGCTCGGTTTACCCGATGAGTTTTTGTGCCAACAACGCCAGCACGCCTAGAACGCCTCCTAGCTACTCCTTTGCAACAACAACAACAGATTTTGCTAAATATGGTGCAACATTTCGGGGTCTTATTATCTACACGACACTAATGGTGCTGCTGCTGCTGCGCCTACTTGAACGGTACTGTACTAGCGACTTGACTTAGCCACCGTTTACCCTAAACTACCATGTGGTAGTTTATTAGATAATCTTAGATCATTTTCTAAAATCCAAAGTTGCATGCCTCATTTGCATCGCAGACGGACGACTACGTAGGCATTTCAACGCCAACATATCGCAGTTTATTCCTCTTCTGAGTCACAATTTTCGTGCTGTAAATACTTGTATCACATTATAAGCAACTTATATCATACTACGAGACGAGTGTACATAAACCCCGCTATGCGCTAGTAAGCGTGCATTCATGTTATGTGTCCCAGCCAGTTTTCTTGCCAGCATTCTGCAACTAGTGGTGGCATGGCCTAGGGGACTGGTGCGCTAGTCATGGTTGTCATCTACCGGTTCCCGGTTCGATCCCTGTTGTTGATCGAATTTTCTTTGAGCGATGCTCATTGAAAATAGATGATTAACCATACCGCTGAGTGTCAGCGGCCATGCTGCCACAAGGACTGTTAGGGAAACTCTAGATATCTTAACATGTCCGGCCCTCGGTGCATTGAAGATATACCTCAGATTAAGTTCCAAGCCCGTAGGGGACGGATAATAGTCTAGAATTAAAAACAACCTTCTTAAAAATGTTTTAATTCTACCCTGCAACTAAAGGCTCGGCAAGGGTCAACTAAGATGTATGCAGGACGATAGCCACCTGTTGCGCGACCACAACCATCGAATCGTCAACGCCCTTCGATGAGCAGGTTAACGTGGTAGAAGTCGTGGTTGAGGTAGTATTTCCAGTAATATGAATCGTAGCACAGGTTTTAGATCTACGCAATTACCGTAGGCTGTGTGCGGTTCCCTACATGTCTTCTGCGTCTCGTAGGGGGACTACTCCCTGCCCCTTTACAAAGTAAGCAGGCGGGCAATTCCCCGTTTCAATCGAATCGGTCACCCGAGTATCCGGCTGCCGTTTAAGTGGTAGCAGTTGTTGTTGGTATTATTATAGCAAGGATTGTAGGAGGATTCAGATGAAGTCGGCAAGCTAATCGCGCAATGGTGCAACGGGGATCATTTTGCAGCTCATCCAAGCATTTTACCGCTTCTAGCGCTGTCGATAATTGCGTGTCAGGCATGGCGCAGACACAGAGCCGCAGTTTGGCACGAGTGTGGCATAATAGAAGACGTTGAGAAACAAAACCGAATACAGTCGTCAGAGGAAGAAACAGCCTGAGAGGGATCAACATATGTGTGTATATATAGCTAAAGAGAACCGATGGGGCGAGAGACAGAGGTGGGAAGAGAAAGCTAGGGGCTAGAGAAATAAGGCTGGGGCGCCAAATTTTGATAATTCAGAACAATTAACGGATAGTGGGCAATATTATTGGCTTACGTTAATCCGATTTTAGAAATCTGATCGCTCGGACAGCTAGCAGCACTCGTACAAACTAAATCTGCGCAAACGGGCAGCACAACTAATTAAACTACCGATTACAACACAACACATTTAGAGCAGAACATGTCAGTGAACGCGTGCGCGTTTATCTATACGAGTACATGTCTAAAGCGTATGTAAGTTATTCAAATCAAATATGACGCGGTCTAAGTGTTGAACTGGAACCCCCGAGTTACATGAAATCACATGACGCGACAAAAATCCTTCCATTTATCCGTGTCGGGAGAAAACTATGACTCTTTTAGACGTCGATGGACGACACTCACAGAGCACTGCCTGAACATGAACTTAATTGCCTTATATATATATATATATATATATATATATATATATATATATATATATATATATATATATATATATATATATATATATATATATATATATATATATATGTCTGTGCAAATTAAATTGTTGTTATGATGTTTAAAGTCTTTCAAAGCATTTATTTTGAGTCGCTCTCATTCAATATACTGAAACGCTTTATATAAGAGAAATAATAATAATATAACAAGAGGAAACATACGTTTTGCATAAACGCATAAATGTCGTGTGGTCAATACGTAGTTATGTTCTGGGCGTTCTCTAGCGCTCAGGGATGTGCCCAGAAATCCTCCAGATAGCTGATGCAACGTCTGCGTGCATGCCGCTGGCTCAACGCGTTGGCGCGCTGCTTTTCCACAAGTTTTGTGTACTTCAACTGTTTGTGGACAGCTCTAACACTTGTCGCGTAGTCCATCGCAAGTATGTCGAGCCCGGTAGTGGCGTGGTGCATTTGCGTGCGTCTTGCGACTGAAGGAGGCACATGGGTGCACGGTTTCGAGCCCCTCCGTTGCACATTTGTATTGTTAGGGTCCGGCTTACGAAGCAATGCGAAACAGTCCCGTGAACGTCAAATGTTAGCCGAGGGTCAGTCCGAAAAAGGTCTATTACAAATATACCCGCATCCATATGCTTGTTCAAGTCTAAGCGTTGCACCATAAGGGAAACAATAAATATATATACATATATGTATATATATATATATATATATTAAAATTTTTAACGTTACTAAATTACATAACATGTTTTACTATTTAATTAAATAAAATACATTCTTCTGTAAGTGTTTTACACGTGTTCAACGGTGAACGTTAGGCTATCCGTCATGAAATGCAGAGTCCAAAGATTGTTTGAGATCTGACTAAATCTGAAATCAGCACACATACACTAGTGGAACCTTGGCGTGATCTTTCGATCTAAAAATATGAAGATGTTTATTAATAGACCAATTCACAATAGTTGTGACATCAGCGCACTCGCTAGACCAGCTTTTTGCTTCTAAAAGCTCGCAAAACGTTTCCGGGGAATAATTCAGTGGAATTTTGTATTTCTGGTATAAAATTCTATAGAACTGAGTAGATACTCGATCATATTAAACCGTAACTCGTGCAGCTTGGCTACAACTATTGTAAGTGGTCACAGCGCTTTGATCATACGCATAACGCGATATCTTTGATCTCAGGCTTTTGAAACGTAAGAGCGGGTCAACATGCTTTGATAGTGATACAGCTGCCGACCAAAGAACTGTAGATTCAAAAAATCAGAGTCGAATTATCCTGCGACATTATTATCTAGAAGATTTTTTGACCAAGGGCATATACATTATCGTTGCAGGCTACGGTCTTAAAAAGCTGTCCCGTTATTTCCCGTCAGTAGTAAACCCGTCATTCACGTTCGTTTTGTGCCGTCGTCTTGCACAGTTTTTTTTAATGTGGAGCTTTTCGACCTTCTGTAGTGGAAGTCGTTGTTTACTTGTGCTGCAACGCGCTTTTGAAATCACAAAGTAGCGAACTTTTTGTGACAAAAAGGGTAAAATTATTTATAGCCTAATGAAGATGGTTATTATCCTAATTGTTCTTCACCATACACAGGCCTTTGTTGATCTGTTTACGGTGAAGAAGAAACGATTTCCCGGCTCCTGTCAGCTTGAAAAGCTGATTAAAGCAGACCTCAAAAAGGTTCCTTGAGCAAAGTTCCTGCTTTCGTTAGCGCTGGTTTATTGCTCTGTCGGCATTTTGGGACCCACTCGAATTGAGTATTGAGGTGTGTAAGTAAACAACTTACTGTTTTTGTTTCTCACATCAAAACTACCGGAACGTCGTCTGCTTCAATGTTTAAGCTTTTGCCGTATAGCATTTTTGCTAATCTCATTATTGTTGGTGCCGCTAGTGACTATAATTCTGTTGTCATTGGTATAGTTTATTTTGTGTTAGTTTTATTCTATCGTTGTTGGTGGTGGTATTATCTGTTTCTATTCCTAAAACCTGTCCGCGACCTTCAGTTGCTTCTTGTTATATGCTAACAAGCCGTCTTGACAAACAGTAGCTGGTTCTTCAGTTGGTAATGGCTTTTCTTCCGCACCGATCCGATCGAATTTGCAAATAGGCTTCTGCTGTTCTGCAACAATTGTTGCACGTAGTTTTCGCAATTGACACCAGCATTTGAATTTGCCTCGGCCCAGCCAAGCTCTAGTTGTCTAGCTGCTTGGACGCATAAATAAACTTTTGATACTCTCTCTATATATATATATATATATATATATATATATATATATAGTATGTATATGTATATGTATTGTATGTATATGTATATGTATTGTATGTATATGTACATATATGTATGTGTGTATATATATATATATATATATATATATATATATATATTGTATGTATATGTACATATATGTATGTATGTATATATAAATATATATGTATATATATATATATATATATATATATATGCAGGGTGTCCCTGTATGGTTGGGCCATATTATGGCGGCTGTCAACTGTCAAACTTGTTAAAACTTCCACAGGATCCCATGTTAACTGAGGACATGTTCGCGGCTGGCGAACGGTCTGTGTCAGACCGCCGCCATCGTTCCGGCTTCTGTTAACATAGGATTCTGTGGAAAATGCTGACGGTCGGGAAAAGATGGCTTACGGTCATTATATTACGAACTAAATCACCAGTTGTTTGATGTTATCGTACCTTAATGCCCCACCGTTTTCCTACTTTTGTTTGTTTCGTGAGCGTGGTGACAGCATGTTACTATATTAAACGCCAAATAAAAAACTGAGATATTACAGGTTCTTAATTTGTGTAAACTGTTCTCAATGCGAATGTTTTTCGTTTGCTAGTCAACGGTAGATGTTTCTCAAATAAAGCAGTTTTATTTCGAGCACGCTAAACAACCAGTTTTCTTGCGTTCGCCTGTTTCTAAAGCTAAGTCCAGCCGGTCACATCGATATAACATATTCTAGTGGTTTCTTCCTTATACCCACACAACATATTTCTGCCCCCGCATTCCACAGAATTTTTTTTTGCAAAGAGTTTGAGGTTTGTCAGACGTAACCCACACATAATGTATATATATATATGTTTGTGCTATTTTTTTTAGATCGGTATACTCCCTTGATTTAAGACTAGTGAAATAAGGGGCAAGAGCTTAAAACATATTTTGCCTCTTCAGTGAATTGAAAAGAGACATGCCTTAGACGTGCTCATCCGTCATAAATACAGGCGATTTTTTCCATAAAACGGGAACTATCCTTCGCATGACATCTTTGCTCACCCAGCAAAACGAGTTTGCAATATAAGCTTACATTTGCTGAGCAAACGTATATAATTTCGTATAAAATGTATATAGACACAAAGTAACAAAACTTAGAGGCCGAAGCCTTGCATCATCAATTGTGTTATCATAATAACGTTGCATCTTAAGCATGTTTAAAGAGAGGGTGTTTTGGGAGAAACCTGGGAGCCATTTGCCGTCGCGTCCTTCTGCGTCCTGGTGTCCTATTATATGCCTTTACCAACAGTAAGATCCCGCCGAACTGAGGCGTGTTCGCATCGTCGTAAAATGGGAACTCGGAACGGCGTGAACCGAGCGCCGCAGGACACGGTGCACCGCCTTAGGTCTCCAAAAGACCGGGGTCGTCGCATTACAGTGCAGTGCCGGTGCTAGGCAATGCATTACAACGCAGTAGCGGCAAAGCGGTTCCTTCAAGGACGACGAACGCGGGTAAGGATCGTCCGATGGCAAGGATCTCATGATCACCCCACACTACCCCCCCCCCCCCCGTCTGCTCTTATAAACCGGTCGCGTAAATGAAGTCATGGGGTAGCGGGCTAGTGATGCCCGCACCGCGACGGCAACGTTCGTTGCATGCGCTGCCATCAACAAAAAAAGGACAACGAAAGCCCTCGTAGCAACAACGAGGATGCCTCGCCTTATCGCTCGTGGCCTTCACGAGCTCGTCTGCTTGCTTACCCTGAGATGTTTCCTCGTGCCAATCCTATTGGGTTTAATAACAGCTGTGACGTCGCACTTAATGTGCCGGTTTGCGAGTGTGTGAGTGTGTGTGTGTGTTTCACTAAGACTGCGATATGGCCTACTGACGTGGTATAGTACTTTTCCGTTCAGCGTACTATCGGCGATCGGTATGTCCTGCAATAGCTGTGACGGGACGAGAGAGAGATCAGATCTGCATAAGTCCACAAGGAATTCTCTATGCAGCCTACTCAAAAGAGTTGAACTAGCTACTTTTAAGACTATATTGTACGATTGCTAATCCTGTATAATGTACATAAAGTCTTTTATAACAAGCTTGATAGCAGAATTAGCGGTATGTGTAGTTTTATCCGATAACAATGTTTTACTAGTGGAGTCCAATTAATAGAAAGCGGATTTAAATTGTCAAAGCCTATTACGTAAAGAGTCAGTAAAGGATTTCCACCACTAACCGTATGCTTCTGTCGGGGGCATTCGCTCAAGCCTAACACAGAGGTTCAATTCACTGTGCCGTGTGCTAAGTATCGTAAGACAATTAATACGTTCCGCGCTTTGGTGCGGTAGTGGAGAATTAGCGTGTACAGGTGTGCCTTACCGAGCAAGGTGGCTTAGTTTGTGCCTTGCATTCGGGAGTTTGTGGGTTCAAGGCCTAGACCGGCCACTCTTAAATTGCATTTCATGGTTTCCAATCTAGACAAGATGAATGCTCGAGTAAACTATAATCGGCTATTATCGAATAAAAACGGGGAACGCAAATGTCTCTATAATATAGCAGACGACAACACTCAATCAATAACGACAGTAACAAACTAGAGACAACAACAAACTCAAAAATAACTAGAATAGCAACTAGAACACCAATAACAGCAACACCAACAATAACTACGACACTAATTACGACAGCTGCAAGCCAACAGTAACAAAGCTCAGAACAAGATATCATTTAGAATGGCTGACGAGGTAGCTAGAACTGTAAAGTATTGTGGCACATCAGGTACACCAGTTAGAAGGAGGAGGATTGCAGCAGACATGACGTCCGAGTACATTGCGAGATTGCACCTCTTGCAGTTTGAGTGTGTACGGTGAGAATTCGATGACTTTGAACGGTCTCTTTGTAACGATTCGCTCAACTAAACACGGTGCAAGCAAATAAAACGCTGTTGGACTCACAAATTATCTTAAAAGTAATTTAATTTAGACACTTTCTCAAACGCTAGGAATATAAGACACAAATAAAGGATTTTTCTACTAAATATGTCCATCAAACAACAACAACAACAACAACAGAACCAAGATAGTCTTACGCAATACAGAAAGGCTCAAGCTCGTCATACATATGTATACTTGCTTCTATGTGTGGACTTTTGGGCACTTCACATTCTGGGTTATAAGACAATTTGCCACTTTCGTCGTCTTTAATTCATTCTCTTTTTGAACATTATAGTGTTTTTTTTGTTGCTAATTCGCTTGTTCTACAAACATATTTTGCACAGCATAAATCGGCGGTTAGTCATTCTGAGTTTGTAGGCCTCTAGCTCAGGTTTCTCGCTTGTAGCTTGTTCAGAACGTGGTGCATCCCCTGTGTCCATTCTAGCTTGTTTAAATAAGGCCATTCATTTGATTATAATACTGTACGCCGACGCATTAGTTCCGCAAACTGCATCTTATTTGCCTTTAATTTCCGTTGCTGTTAAGCTTTTTGAAAGATGTTTAATTACAGCACGGTACTCGTTCAGAGCTCCATTGTCAGAGAAGGATCTAATACAAATGCAATTCGAAACCAATCCACATGATACTTGCTTCTGATTCTTTGGAAGAACGTCTTTCTGCCAGAAAGTTCATGCCGACTACAGTCGGAGAGAGATGTTCTTCGGAAAGAACAAAACTAAGTATCATATGGATTCGGTTTCGAATTGCATTTGTAGCAGGTCGCTTATATATATATATATATATATATATATATATATGAGTTTGTATGTATAGATGCAAGTGCCGTAGAAGGTCAATATAAAACAAGCAATCCTCGTAATACAGTGTACTGCTGGCCCTGATTACATTCCGCTTTCATATAATTATTTCTTCTACTTACTAGAGTACTGACGTTATTGGAAAGGTGCCTCCCCCCCTCTATCCTCCCAACCTTGATGTCTGCTTTGACATTAGGCTAGTCCGCGTTGCAACATACCTAACACATGTCTACGTCGCTATACCAGGCGTTCATAACCGTCAAAGTTTCTGTTCTCAAGATGCCTCCTTAGTAACATTGGAGCCAAACTTATCAGCCTCTCGCGAGTTGCTCCGCCTCCTGTGAGCCTCTCAACTCTGGTGGCCAGTTACCAGATACCCAGAACCAGCAAAAAATCCTTTCGGGGCTGACTCTCCAAGCCAAGATTTAACGTCCATGAGACTGCTTTTCGCGTCCGGTCGCGAGGCGCAGACGCATGCCACCACGCCACCGTGCTCGACAAATACCCTGAACCAGAGGCAGAGCAACTTCTGTACAATTGTAGCGGCCCGAGTACGCAGCCAGTATTCACGCATTGGAATGCATCCTTGTTTCAAATCACCAGAATGAACCCTAATTTCAAACCATATGCACGATTTGCACGACGTTGGCACGACCTTGTCTACGGCGCGTGGCGTGGTGCCAACGATAACGACCAACTTTCCAATATCGGCGTCTAGTGACAACGACCGTCGCTGGGATGCGCCTCTGATCCGGCCAGCCACGCGTCGAGACAACGAACAAGCAGGCACTACTGAGACATTAGGCAGATTATATCTACTACAACCGGGTCGACTAGAACTCGATAAGCTTTGCTCTGCTCCCAGGGCGCCATCATCACGGTGGTGGTATGTCTAAATAAACACACACACAGACACACACACACAGATACGCGATTGCAGGATCGGCCGCATTGCGCGTCGTTGCCACTATTTAGATATATATATATATATATTTTTTTTTTATGGGACCGTCTTCTCTGGACGGCAAATTTATTTAAGTTCAATAACTCTTCATTGAGCTTGAAATTTCCATTATTACATAAATTCAAACAATTATAACTATCCAGGTAATTTTGCAGAAAAGGCTATCGCCCGTGTCTGCCCGCTCTTGTGAGTGTGTCAACATCCTTGATATTGCATAACGGTGTTTAGTAAATTTGTTTTTTTTTTCATTTATGTTTTAAGTGTGTTGAAGGACTCATCCAAATACACATGATTTTAATACATCCGGCGAAATTAAACAAATCTGTTGTTTAAGTTTGGTTTTGCATTCATTTGTAGATAATTCTAATACACATCTAAACAGATGAGGCAATCTGGCATTTATGTTTACCAGGCGATAACTGAGCATTGAATAATTTGTCACAAGTCTTGTATATGGGTGTGTTACAACATTGTTTACAGCACTTCTGGTAGGATAAGCATTATTAGAAGTAGCTCCAAACGGGGTACGGTTCCTGCTATAGTGTGTCAGAATGCTATATATGTATATACCATAAAAGTGCAATATATTTTTATCTCTCCATATGTCCTCAGTGGTTGTCCTATAGGCCAATCCAAATACATTTCGTATGCATCTTTTCTGGAGAGTTACTATTGGTTCGACATTCGACTTAAATGAAGCACCATATAACAAAACACCATATTTTAAGTGTGAAAAAATAAATGCATAATACACGTTTTTCTTAAATTCAAGGGAGGCAATATGTCGTAACTTATGCAAAAGTAAAGCACCTGTCCTAAGTTTGTTTATCATATGTTTAATATGAACTTCCCATTTGATGTTATTCTGGAACGTCAGACCAAGGTATTTATAGTCGTGTACCTCACCAATTATCGGACAATTGCAGTTTGCCTCAAGAACTAAGCTCGAGCCGGCAACAGAGTCGAAGCACAGCCTGGTATCATTACATCCGTTTAACGGCAGGTTTTCGACTTTCGTATTAGCATAACAACCTAAGGAAGCACATGAGTGGCAGGTAATGTTGAGTGGTGGTTCAGCAGCGTACCCCATCTTGATTTTCATAATTTTTGTCTTCTTTACATTAAGACTTAGATTGTTGATTCGCAACCAGAGATTAATCCTCGTCATAGTACTTGTTACCTTTTCTATTAGCTCATTTCTGGTATCACTCTCAATAAGAATGCATGTATCATCCGCGAACTGAACAATTTTTACATCATTACAAAATGAGTGTATATCGTTAATGTATATATTAAACAGTGTTGGTCCCAGAACGGAACCCTGAGGTACTCCGTGATTAACAAAAGCAGGTTTACTCAAACATTCCTTATACTTTGTACGCTGTTGCCTGTCAGATAAGTAGTCTTCAAGTATGTCGTATTTTGTCTTGCATAGCCCCAACGCCTTCAATTTATTTACTAATCTTATCCGATCTACACAATCAAAAGCTTTTTGTAAATCAAGAAAGACCAGACAAACTTGTTTTTTCTTCTCTATCATTGCCCCAATGAAGTTTCGAACTTCAATCATTGCGTCTTCAGTACTTCGCCCTTCCCTAAATCCGAATTGTCCCGGACAGAGAATGTCATTTTTTTCAATGAAATCAACTAGTTGAGAATTGATTATTTTTTCAAGAATTTTACCAAATACAGTGGTAATAGAGATAGGCCTAATGTTATCGAGGCAAATCTTACCCCCTTTATGAAGCGGCGTAACTAAAGATGATTTAAATATTGTGGGGAAAGTTCCACTTTGTAGACATAATTTGTAAAGATGCTCTAGCAATGGTGCCAGAACATCTGCATTTTCTTTTACTAATTTCGTAGAAATCTTATCGGTTCCCTCAGCTGCTGAGTTTTTCAGAACTTTGATAGCTTGCAGTACTTTAGTTGAGGATGGCGTTTGGAGGATCATTTTGTTTGTTGGCCCTTTAAGGTCAGTTAGAAGTGTTTTACTACTGGACCCAGCGCATTCCGCAATTTTAGTTCCAATCCCTGCTAGATGTGCATTGAGATAGTTTAGTTTGTCTTTAAGCGATCCGTCAGGGATATCTTGCAGATCTTCAATGGAAAGCTGTTTAGCTTTGGAACCCTTGAGCTCGGCTATCATTATCTTAAAAGCTCGTTTCGTATCCTTCTTTGAAGCTAAGAATTTAGCTTTTAGATCTTCCTCACGCAAATTTCTGATCATCTGTTTAAGTTGGTTTCTATATTTATTAAACTTTAATCGCTCCGGGTGGTCAGGGTCCAGATGACGAACTTTAAGGAAAAGCTTATTTCTGTACTCTATACTTTGTACAATGGCTGGAGACATCCATGGTTTCCTTGGTTTATGCTTACTCTGTCTTACAGTTATTTCCTTAGAGCATGATTTAATTATATTTTGAACTGATTCCGTTAGATGTTTTGCAGCAGTATTTGGATCAGATAAATTATAATAAAAAGACCAGCTAGTTGTTCGTAATATATCACTAACCTGTTCGAGACTATATATAACTTTTGTCTGTATATTATTAACTTTTGGTCTGGTTATTCCAGAGATCGAGAGTGCCAGGGCAGCGTGATCGGGTCTTTCTATACATTTTATATCGGGGTCATTCATGTTTGTAAAACTATGGAATATGTGATCGATAGCTGTACCAGATTCTATTCTTGTAATACCTTTGAAACTTAACTCGTACCCTTGAGTCGCCATTATATCCAGATATTTGCTCGTATACACGTTGTCTGCCAGAATGTTTATGTTCATGTCTCCTATTATGAGTCTGTTAGTAGTCCCACTACAAGCCTTACAAATTTGATAGATATCACTTTCTAGGAATTTATCAATGTCGGACGCAACTCGATTCGGAGATCTGTATACCGAATTAATCTCTAATATGCCAGAGGTAGTGTTTATTCTGATTCGAGCCCACTCGCAATTAGTTAACTCATTGGTTGCAAAATCAACAATCTTATAGTTTTTGTGAATGTAAATTGCTGTCCCACCTGCTCTATTTTTTGTAGAACAACAGAAAACTGCAAAATAGTCTGGGATGTTGTATAACTCTTTCTCATGATCCTTTATCCATATTTCACTTAAGCAAATAATATCAAAATTACCACCGGCATTTTGAATCTCAGCTTCAACACACTCTATTCCCTTTCTTAAACTTTGTATATTTAATAAAAATAATTTTAATGGATGGTGACACACTCGATCAACATTTCCACTGTCCAGGTCAGCTGTTCATCTGTTATTGGCACCATAACACGCTTTCTTTGTGTTTACATTGAGTTCTGGTATGTGTTACTACACTCTAATCCTCTTTCTATTTGATCTTAATTCATACGGCAGCACTGGGGAAGGGTTGTCACGGATAGAACCCTTACTGATCAATTCATTTCGAAGACGTATTAGGTCATCTTCACAACTAATTATTTTGGGCTCTGATTTTTCATCTTTTTGCATTGAAATCGTCAGATTTCTTGTAATTGGTTTGGCATACTGCCACTTCGCTTCCTTCTTAAGGTTATTTGCTTTTTCAAGCAAATCACTTAGATAGTCACACAGGTGCATTCTAACTTCCACTATTGTTGATCCGTCCTTGAATCCAAGATCGCAAATTTTTATGGATTGTTTTCTAATTGCCCAGAATGCCTCCCTAGCGAAGTGGCTCGAGTGAAACTGAGCAATTATGCAGGCATTTGAATTTCTGTTTAACCGGTGAGCAACAACTAGATTAACTTCACATTTCGCTAGTTGTAAAAGCTTTCTAATTATACTTTGAGTTTCGTTGATGTTTTCCTTCTCTTTTCCTGGTATTCCGTATATTTTGATGTTCCTTGATTTCGAATATTGCTCTAAACTATTAATCTTCTGCTCGAGTACAGTATTTTTTTGCTTGAGAACTTTATTTTCTTCCCTTAGCTGTCGGATCTCTTCCTCCATCGCTGGGATTCTCTTCGTGTCCACTAGTATGGCCTCCAACATTTGTTTTATGTATTTCATATCTTCTCTAGCCATGTTGAAAATACGAGCGTTCTCCTTTAGCGTACTGATTGTTTGTTGTGCACTGTTGCGGCTGGTCGTGCAGAGAGCGTCCGTAACGTATTGAACACCGTATCGAACACTGGACAATCCCAGAACAGCACACGTTTAGGTTGAACGTGTGGAAAATATTGATTATAGTGTAATCCACTTGGGAAAAACACAATCACGGCCGTTTTATACTTGGATAATTTCACTGTCACCGTCAAACACGCTCCAAGGGTTCCAATAAAGATCAGGAACAAGTGCCACAACCACAAACACAGTGCTTGCTCAGAGGATTCACTATAGCGGTACAGTCCGTATGTATCACTACTATATACGTGGATCCGACTGTTGGCAGGTATTCTCACGGAAATATTACGAAAAGTTGAACAGGTATCTGCACACTCGGTTAGGACGATTTGGTGGTCTATCCCGCAAAGTTACAACAAATAACTCAAGAAACTGCTGGTTTTATCATTGATTTGTTAGGGAGCCGAGATGGTAGCAGCCTACTCGTCAGCGGCCATGTTGAATATGATATATATATATATATATATATATAGAGAGAGAGAGAGAGAATATTGGTATCCTTGACAACATACTGCATACATACAATTATCACGGTAACTTCTTGTATATATATATATATATATATATATATATATATAGAGAGAGAGAGATAGTATTGGTATGCTTGACAACATACTGCATACATACAATTATCACGGTAACTTCTTGTATATATATATATATATATATATATTTATATATATATAGAGAGAGAGAGAGATAATATTGGTATGCTTGACAACATACTGCATACATACAATTATAACGGTAACTTCTTGTATATATATTTATATATATATATATATATATATATATATATATATATATATGACTAAGCACAGCGAAACGAAAAGAGAAGATATATTGTGCTGCGTTTATACAAGTTCTGAGCCCTCATCCAATAACCTGTCAGAGGAGCTTTAGCCAGCGATTTTCATGCTTTGGCGCATGGTATCTTACTAGCTCCTTATGGGTGTGAAATTAATAACGCAAGACGAGTAGCGAGTTTTCCTTGCTATCATCCGTGCGTACTCTGAAACAACTGCAGGAGCCTGATCGAACTCCGCGACGTTATTCCCTACTCACAGTGCTAAGGACCTCAATTTGTGAATTTGATGCGATTTGAACGCTTTTTTTCCCTGCCGCCGATAACGTTCACTCAGGACGTTAGGCCTAGCAAGGACATATACCTAGGGCAAACTTTGACGGGTTTAGCCTTGACGTAAACGATATGTGTGTGTAATAGAAATAATAGGGGCATGAAAGAAAAAATGTGATGTATACGGTCTTCCGGAATTGGGGTCCTCATGGTTGTCGGTTTGATAATCACTGCACTTACTCCGACTTCTTCCTTGCTTTTGCTCACGTTGACTTCAAGATATTAAAATCAACGTGCCAAAACGTGCTTTTCTTACCACCTTGTTTTTGCGAATTATTATACAAGTTTAAAGAATTTCCGACGTGCGTACTGTGCGCAAAGTATTTTTTATCTCGAGCGACTTCAACCTTCAATAGCACACGGAATTACGACCCCTATCATATTGTAATTGGTATCCATTGAAACGATAATAACGAGATCGTCAGGGATATCTCCGTACGAGCGAATACATACTCTGAGTTTTAAACTATGTACAGAATCTACCATTTACATACCTATTTCACCGCCATCTTGAATGGAAGTGCATACGAGAGCTTTAAATACTGTTGGCGCAGAAAAGTACTGTAGAGATTGCGAGGCGATCACTAGCAAGGCAATGTTCCCGGTATCCGTGTATGTAATCAGAGATAGCCGAAGATAGGGAGCATAAAATAACAGACAAAATACACACACTGTCTACGGTTGCTTGTCATTGGTTGTGACAGCGGTCTGGTCAAACAGGTTTTCTTGCATCGCCAGTATCTCCTGCAGCCTCACGGAATGTCTGCAGTGAATTTGTTTTGATTGCTTCTTAATGTCGCCCACGAAATTAAGTATTTGGGACAGCCTGCAAATACGGTCGGCATCACTTGTTTCTTAGTCAGGTTTGCTCCTCAAAGTATATTTATGTTAAGTTTTATTTAAATAACTTTGCTATGTTAACATTTTTGAGTAAATAATTGTTCCCGCGTGAACGCGTGGTTTAACATCAGCTGCCTCATAACGAAGCACTTTTTGCCCGCAAAGTAAAAGAATGGCTTTTATTTCATAGTTTCAATCAGACGTGTATATAGGTATATCCTGAATTGGAGTTATCGCGCTATGTTTAGGGGGACACCCACTCGTATTTAATAGTATACATTCCCACGGTTTTTTTTACCTATAGGTGTTGTGTATTCAAAGACGCTATGCGAGTGAATCACCTCGTGTGCATGTATCTTTTTCCGAGCCTGTTGCTTCATTTATTGTTCGGCGTTGCAGCCAACTGACTTAATTGTGTACAGAAGTTTTCGTGAAAATATCCATTGTAATAACTTTCTGTAAAAGCGCTTATACAAAGCATATTCCTTGAATTTTGTCAAGCATGATTTTCTGTCTTGTTGTCTGATTTTTTTTAACCTTTTTTTATTTACCGATCACGTAATTGTTGTACAATGCAGTTTCTTTAAATAAGTCACGTTTGAATATATATATATATATATATATATATATATATATATATATGTGTTTATGAATTGTCTATAAATTGCTAAGGTTGCTCTGTGATAGTGATATCGCCTCCCAAATCAGCTGTCTATCTGTTTCACCGTCTAGTGGTCTTGTTCACACTCCCAACCATGTAACAGAGGACAATATATGCCTCTACTTTATATAGAATAGGGGCTATAAGAGTTGAACATGTCCACTTTAGAGAGTCAGACAATATCACGTTTACGACATCTACTTTAAATTTTACTAACACACATTGAAGGTCTTGGGATTGGCTCCCGCAGCTCTGACCGGTGCCGTTCATGTCTAGTTGACCGAAAATTTATTGCCAAAGTTGATAGCAGCTCATCAGCAAGTATCGTGCCAGTCTGCAGTAACGCACGGCTGTCTATAAAATGTATGTTGATTAAATCAAATTATATATGGTGACTCAGAATGAGAACGACAGGGCAGAGATCGAAAAGGCAATACACAACGTATCTGACGGGTGCGCCGTAAATGAGATTATAATCTCTGTTTTTAAATATGCGGTTTTAAAACTAAAACGTGACATTGCGGGGTAATTCCTAAATAATCAAGCCAACCTTCAGATCGCCCATTATGTCGATCTAGGTATCACGTTTAATTCCGACTTAAACTTTCGGACGCATATGAATAAAACAGCATGATACACGTCGCACTGTACAACTTTGTAAAGCAAATTCCTAATATACGTGACATATTAAATTATATCACGCTTTGATTGTTTTAAAAATTGATGTATTATCTCTACATTTGAATGGCTCTTTTTAGCTTTTCTACGATAACGATTTTTCTATACCTCAGCGAGTACAGGGCCGCTCTATAAAACGCGTTGCGAGTCGCATAATACATACAGACGCCTGGACTTTAGAACTTTCAATGAAAAAAAAAACAATTTAAACGACATGACAAAAAATATGTCTGCTTCATTGTGAGGCGTAATATAATATAATAAATACTCCTCAAAGCAAAGGATCTGTTCTCCCTACCTAAACAGCGATATTAGATATTGGGAGCGGGACTTTGGATTGCGGACTGCCAGCCGCATTCTATGATATAAATATATGATTATAATAACGTCTGATATGATTATGTGATGTCTACGGTCGCCTAGGCCTTTTGTTAATATGTGCTCAATTGGTCAATCGCCACACAAACGACTCGTTGATGAGTTTGAAGCAAGCTATAGTTATAATACTAATAGAGCATATTTTTAACGTTAGTTTTGTTGTAGAATAAATTCTAGCGGCTAAACACGCGTAAGCTGAGGTAGACATATTGCATTACAATGCAGGATATAAGAGTCGACATTAGGAGCATTTAACACAGTTTATATATATATATATATCTTAGGAGACACAATTCAAGTATATATTTCAGTATATGGTGCCAATTCTGAAGAATTCGGGCGCCTGTTCATAGTTATAGGACCTACTGAAAAATTCGGCTTTGTAAAGTGGCAAAGTGGCATTAGAATTGAGTCTTGTATGCATCGATAGAACGCATTCGACCGTCGTCTGATAACGGAACAGACATGGCCAAAACGGAACGGCGCCAATCCTCAGTCTACATTCGTATAATTTACGTCACGGCACTTGCTGGCTGAAAATATTCGCCAAATTCGCAGCATTGAAGTGCACGGCATTGTTGTAAAAGTCCAACGTGTGATGTAGTTATGGTGTTCAACGTAAAGTTGTCAACCACAGCGGGGTAGATGTCAACTGCACTTCGAAGCGCAGCAACAATTGAACTTCCATCAAGACCGAGTAACAAACACTCTTCGCCTGCCGATCGCTAGGTAAGCTGAAGTTTCCTAAGATGCGAGAAGGGCAATCCATCTATTAACAGCATTCATCACTGAACAGGCGCTTTCGATACCGCTAGTGACAAATCCGTAACTTTTTCGTTGTCTGTGGAGACATCGCACATCACAGAGGGCGCACGCAACTCGAATGCTGCCAAAACCGCACCAATATCAACCTGGCAATACTTGATATGTGTATTGGCTACAAGGACACAAACACACCATCTTCAGGTGGTTGTCTGTCGCGTCAGAACACCTTACATTTGCTATTCACATCGAGCTCACCGTCAAATGCGTACACGAGACCTCTAGTCTTACGGAATAATTACGTCAAAAACATCTATGATATCAATGAAAAAGTGCACAAATATCACATCAGGTTTTACATTATCGGATTTTTTGTGAAAAAATAACAACAGATAGATGCCGTTGCTGATAGAGCAGGCTTTGAGCTGTTAGTAGTCGAGGGGCTGGGGCTTGGTTACACGCCCCAGCCCTGTCCCCGAATTGAGACGCTTTTGGACGACGAGACGACGTGCATAAGCGCAGGGGTGCGGCCTGTTGTTGACCAAGTTGTGCCCCACCGATCTCGTTGTGGCGACTTGGTGGACGCGTTGGCCCATCATGGCCTGCCATGCGCTTTGGGTGCAGGCCGACGAGCACGTCATTCCGCCTTAAATGACACCTTCAGTCGTGCACTAAGATCTGGTGGCTTCCCGTGGGTTCTAGAACCCCCTGGTCTACCCAGGGATGATAGAAAAAGACCTAACGATTTAACTTTGACGCTCTTTGAAAGTGACCGCATGCTTGTTTGGAGCGTAACCGTATCCGAACGTAGCCCCTTCGATGGTCGGTGTAAGCGCGGACCGAGCAGGTTATGCTTCCAGGTTAGCTGAGGCTAACAAATGCATAAAATACTCTAGCGTTGATTATCCATATGAATTTTGTCCGGTGACATTCGCGACTATGGAAGCTGCAGACTCCCTTACGCTCAAGCTGATTCAGCGCGTAGGTTAATCTTTTGACGGGAGACTTGAGAGCATTCGAACTCTTGCGTCAAACGCTATCGCTTGACATTAACCACCGAAAACCTACGTGTATACAATAGATAGATGAAAAAACGCCCAACGCATCATGTAGCTTTACCGCTAATGCAGCGTGCATGCATAGAAACGTATCATACGGACGATAATCCACATTCTGTTCATCAAATTCCTGAAAACTTTCTCGAGCGACGCCGTGCAGGGCTTGATTACCAAAAACAATTGGAGCAGCAAAAAACGCCTCTCTCATAGTCCAAAGCAACAAAAGACAAAATAATACATAGAGGTCTTAAAGAGTATGCAGATTCCATACGGAGATTGACGATTGGGTTCTGGTGCTGGCCGCCTTGTCGACAGAGGCCGACAGAGAAGACATTAGATCCAGTGTGTGCATGATCAACACATCTGCCTTCAGAAGCCTTACTACACATGATACGAGCACTTGCAAGTTGCCTAGAAACTGTATCAGCTCACCCGATGATTGGAAAGGTTTGTGCTTCTCTTACGCGCTACGGACGCGCACCGATGTCGCTGTCTGCTAGCAGCGCAACAAAAGACGCAGTGGTGACAGCGCAGAGAGCTGCTAAAAGACCAGCAGACTGTTTCTCAGCGCCGCATTACAAAGTGAGAGACAACGTGGCGAACCGTCGATGGCAAGAAAGGCAGACGACCTTCGAGTTTGAGGAGTGCGTCGCGTTCGTGACTTCGAACTTTTCAAAGGCCGGCATGGGTGTGGTGCGACATGTTGCGACGTTAGTATTCTACAAGTGAACTTGTCCCCTAATACCTTGAATCGTTTTCTAGCTGCATCGAACTCGTTATTTTCAGGCACGCTATTAGGCGACAGGATATGCAGTTTTTACATTCCTAGTTTGCGTGCAATGCTGGGATTGCTATTGAGCCGTTGACTAACAGGAGCCAAAGCATCTTCGAAACAGGTCTACTGATACGACATTTGCTTAGCGAGGCATTGCAGTGCGATTCCTGGAGCAAAATGTGGAGTATTTACTGGGATCTACTTTCACGACCGTCTGCACATAGGCAATCTGCATCTTAAATATACGTATATACAGGTAGTTCAATAAGTTCTTAGAATGAGCTTTTTAGAATTCGAATTTTGGCACGCTTTCACCGCTAATAGCAACTGCAACTTTTCGACTGCTAGCACTCAATATATTATGGTGATTGGCCGTTGCGATTTCGTTTGATAGCTTTTCCCGTGCAACGTATCGGCGTGATTTTTAAAAATGGAGAAAAAAAGAGTTTCGAGTGGTTATCAAGCATTTTTATTTCAAAGGTTGGAATGCGACCCAAGTGAAAATTGAGTTAGACGAGACGTACAGTGACTCTGCGCCATGTTTTGCCACTGTTTCCAACTGGATTAATGTGTTAAAAAGAGGTCGCAGGAGCACCGAGGATGAACTACGTCCAGGAGGCCAAAAAACGGCAACTGATGAGGAAAACGTAGAGAAAGTGCGAAAAATTCTTGGCACAGATAAGCGAATGAACATAAAGGAAATAGCGGAGGCATTAGGGATTAGTTTAGGCAGTGTGCATTTTATCCTACACGAAAACTTGAAGATGAAAGAGCTTAGAGCAAAATGGCTGCCGCATTTGCTCAACCAAGGCCAAAAAGACGCGCCTGTTTTGGCTTTACAGAGACATTTGGCCAAGATGTCGAACAATCTGTCGGATTTTTGGTGCAGATTCATGACCGTCGATGAAAGCCGGGTTCATCACTACACTCCCGAGACCCAAGAAGCATCTTGCCAATGGTGTGCACCTGATGAACGACCTCCGAAGAGGGTGCGGACAACGGCATTGACCGGAAGGGTGATGGCTACAGTTTTTTAAGACCAACGTAGAATAATGCTGGTCGACTACCTTGAGAGCTGTGAAACGATCACAGGAGAATATTATGCAAGACTGTTGGACTGCCGTTAGCAAGAACTCATCGTGAAACGGCTCGCTTTGCAGAAGAAGGTTGTTCCGTTTCACCAGGGCAATGCTCCTGCACACAAGTCCCGGCAAGCATCGGCAAAACTGACCCAACTGAGGTTCGAACTTATTGAACAACCATCCTATTCTCCAGACCTGGCCCTCTCTGATTATTTCCTCTTCGGACATTTGAAGAATAGTCTCGGTGGAAAGCGTTTTTCCAGCAATGAAGAGGTTAAGGCTGCTGTCAATGCCTATTTTCAGTCTAACGACGCGGAATTCTACTCAAGAGGTATGAAAGCTCTGAAATCTCGGTGGGAAAAGTGTATTGAGCTTCTCGGGGAGTATATCGAATAAGAAAAATGTAAAAACATGATTTGGAAAATTCTCGGTTTTCATTCTAAGAACTTATTGAACTACCTGTATATATATACATATATATATATATATATATATGTTAAATCTACATGTACATATATTCGCCTATGTTCCCCTCATTGCATCGCCCGCGGCTCGGTAACGTTATCCTCCCTGCTTCAGGGGTCGCAATGCTCGAACGTTCGTCTTAGTTCTTAGGCTATCGCGACGCCGTTCAGCCTGACAGTCCCACTCCATCCTATGTCAGTGGAAAACGGTGCCCGGTGTCCCTTACAAAAATTGCACGCCCATCTGTTTAGACGTGGTCTACCTACCTACCCACAACTAAAGCTGAAGTCGAGCAACGTAAATTCTTTCTGCTCTATGATGACGGTGGCCATGATAAGCTAACTATTCGCGTCTAACCAACTGGCATTCCTCGCATAATTAAGCTTAGGGCTTACACGACTTAGGCAAAACGCGCATATTTGTTGCTTGTCTACGCCCCTTCCGTAACACCTGCACTCAAAGGAGGGTGTTGTGCAAACGTAGCGCTCGACAAGAGCGATATCATTTTACATGTGTTGCGCTGCCGGTTTAAGCAGCCTTCGGTAGACTACTACGATCAGCCCGTTTGGGTTAAGGATAATCATTTTCTGTTACCTGAAAATGTTGGATCTTATTCTGAAAATCTTTGAAAATTTAGCCCAGTTGTAATGGAATAAATAACAATCGGTATCTGGTTCGTGGAGTCTGCAAATTATTGTGGGCGTGTAAGCAAAGATTTTCAAACGTGACTCATACTATTACGGTAGCCAACATTAACATAAAAACGGTATGTTACAACCGTACTTCTATACAACGGCACTGTCATTTCTAAATATTTTTTAAAATAAATTGGTGATTTTATTTTATCTAACCATTTAAAGTTTGTTATAGCAGAGTATGCTGATGCGTCAGTTTTCCTCCAGTGGGTCAGCATGGACAACGGCGTGACCGAGGTCTCGCCACCATTACATATCGCTATGTCGGGAGGAAGTTTAAGGGGCTTTAAGCACTGGCGGCTTTCAACTGGAAGGCTAGCTGCGCTACCGGAAATAAAGCCTTTTCTTTGCGTTGCCGTTAACGCTCTATACTACTAGCACGGCACCCTATCTTAGCTTGGTGAGGACGGGTTTATAAGAAATTCACATACCACGTTTAAAACAAAGCCATTTTCTAGTCACTGGATATTTTGATAACCTTGTTTTGCTAACTTGTTTTCATTACCTGACATGCGTAAATCGTGGAGTTAATTACGAACACCTTGTTTTCGTCTGGTGAAAAATTGGCGCTACGCATTCCTTAAGCCAAGCCTTTGATGATGGATTATCTATCGTGATTTTTAAAAAACAGTTTCTTTAACTCGGCGACCTAACTCATGTTATTATTTCAACAAATCTAAAACGGTATATATATATATATATATATATATATATATATATTTATATGGGCACGTCGCGAAACTCTCCATGCAAACGCGTTATTCACCACATCGACATTAGCAACTTTCGGTGGAGCAATTGACACACCATTACGTAGATTATTTGGACGTAATGTAAAAAGGTACTAAATGTATTACTCCGAGTTAGTTGTTTAAAAAGCGCCATGCGACTCGTTTGGCAAATTTATTCTGCACTCGCTGGAGCAGTTCTACATCTTTTCTATAAAAAGGCGACCACACGTGTGAACAGTATGTCTACTTTGGCACAACAAGCGTAGTATACAGTTTTATGTACATTGCTGGGTCATGCCCGATAAACGCTCTAAGAATGAGATTGCACTGCCGAGACGCAGATTTTACAACTTCGGCGATATGAGAAGTATACTTCATTTGGCAATTAAATGTAACACCTAGGTTTTTGTATATTGACACTTCAGGTATATGGTCGTTCATAAAATATGAAGTGTCGTCCTTGACTGTTTTAGCACGGCGCTGAAATATATATATATATATATATATATATATATATATATATATATATATAAATATAAATACTGTTAGCTAAATAATAACTGCAATATGAGCATCCGCACGGAGGACGTTATTATCGTTAGTATAGAACTTTATTGGTAATTGTTGTCCCGCTACGATGTCTATGACCGCACCGATCCTCGAGACGGAGTCAAGCAGCTGCCGGCGCCACCACCGCCGCAGTGCACGGTGAACGAATGAATGATACAATCGAGAACGAGTAGAAGATGAAAAAGAAGGACAAAGGACAACAAGCAGAGAATGCAGGCAAAACGCGCCTCTACCACATCTACCGCCGCTAACAATAACAGTGGCGCTGCCTGCCTGGGTTGGGTCAGCCTTCGCTGACTGCTGCCCTGCTGATGGATGGACAAAGGCCAGGCTGGTGTCTCCTCTGGGCCTCTTCCCAGCGTCTCCTCTCTCGTATCTCTGCGAATCGTCCTGTTCGCCACTCTGCGTGCTGCCCTTGCAACAACACTCGCTTCGCCTTTGACTTACTTCCTTGTTTTTGTTTGGCTTTTTGCTTCACGCTTCTCGCCTTCTCGCTCCTGGCGCCTTTTGGCCTTTTTCCTCATTGCCCCGCACGGCCTTCTTCCCGGGCTTGCACTTGTTGTTGTTAGCTGCCGAGCCAGTGTCTCGATCGCGTGAGTTGTATTGTGATGCTTCCAGCGACCGCAACTGTGATGCCGCAAAACAAGCGCGACCCGAGGAGGCTAGGAGGCTAAGGAGAGGCGGGTGAGGGAAGTGGGGTTGGCACTTCAGGAGCGACTGGTTGCCGGCGGACGGCCGGGTTTGCTACCCCACTTGCAATAAACAACGCTCGTCGGGCCAACGCATCCTCGTCATCCATTCACTCGACAATGCACTTACATAAACACCACTCCCCTCTTCGATGCACACGCACACACACACCACACATACATGTGTGCATACTCTTGCATCCACAGACATAGTCACAGAGATACTTCAAGACGCTGTTACACTAAGAGGGGCAGCGGATTCCCCCCGCTGGCCCACTCCGAGCACCAAAATCCCGCTGGCCCGCACCGAGCACCAATATCTCGAGGTCAACTTGAGCACAAATGAGGCCACGCCGGGATCCGGGTACGTGTGTGAATATGTACGCGTGTATGTATATCATGACAGCAACACTTGAGCAGTTTTCCCAAGATTGCCGAGACACTAAAGCAAGCATATATAGATGATGATTGGTCGTGTTGTTGTCATCACTGCCCTGGTTTGCTGATATTGTTGCTGTCGCTGTTTATGTTGCTGCGTTTTGTTGCTGTAGCGCACTAGTTTCCGTTTTTTGTCTTATCATCATTGTTGTTTTTTAGTATTGGTGGCGGCGTGCCAATTTGTCCAAGACATCTTACTTCTTCACTACCACCAAAGCCGTTGGTATTCGCGATACGATATGTTTACCTATAGAAAGAGTGGTGTTTATATTTGACTATAAAAAGATTGACGAAAGGAGACGAACATGTTCCAAGCTTGTAAATTAAACTGTACATTTGTCTAGGTTTTAAGATTTTAATTAAGGAAAAAATATTATAACACGGCTGTGCTATTTATTGCAACCAATATCGAACTACTATAGTTAATAATGCCGCCATGGTTGTCCTTTTACCGAGATGTACTAAGGGTGGTGGAAAAAGTTGGTGACTTGCTGAAGCGGCGCGCATCTTCAACATATATATATATATATATATATATATATAACGACTCGTGTCACTATCGCTTAGTTACGTAGAAGTTTACCTTTTTTCTTCTTAATCGAATGCAACGGACTGCCTTCACCCTGCACTACAGTTTGCAGTGAAATATATCACGTATTCTTTGCCATCTACACAAAAATACATTTATTGTTAAACTGAAGGACAGCTGTAATGAAGCAACAGCAATCGCAACAATAGGAAATCGAGAAACGTAAGCTTGAAACCAAATTAAAGCTATCATGCCACAGCAATTTTTTAAATCAAAGTTCATGTATGATTAGTTGTATTCTAATGAATATTGCTAAGAAAAAAACCCAATAACTTTCAGCGTAAATATGCTCGACTCCGTAAACGCGCTCGAACAGCCATTTTACAGCAGGCGTATATAACTCTTGCTTTAGTTCGTAGTGAAGCCGAAGAAGCTACACGAGACCATGTTACCACTCGAGTGCTAAATTCATTCAGCATGACGAGCCAATCCCAAGGGCTCATGGGATTTCAGCAACTCCTTCCTGCTTGAAGGCCCGTCAAGCAACGCGCTAGTCATCAAGTTGCTGCCGAACCAGCTGTTTCCTCCATATTCGGCCTACGTCTAACGCAGCAAGGTTCTTGCTGTTGACTTGTGAGCGCTGTGTGTTGCTCGGACGAAACAAGAACAACGGCAACAGTGATGACCGCGGCGGCTACACCAACAGTAACAATAACAACAACAACAACAACGACAACGACGACGACGACAACAACAACAACAACAACAACAACAGCAACGACGACGACAACAACAACAACAACAACGACGACGACAACAACAACAACAACGAAACGGCTCAACAACGCTAACTCGGCTATTCGGGCAGCTGTTCTAATTAAGCAGAGGATCAAGTTCTTGGTCGTTGAACGACCAGGCCCATTACGTCGTCGTCGCCGTCGTCGTTGTTGTCTTGATGATGCTGGTGATATTGGTGTTGAGCGCGATGATCGGTGGTGATCGGACGAGGTGATCCGACCCGTCGGCTGTCGGTACAGAGATCGGCGAGATCTTTTTCTATCCGTCCAAGGCTTCCGAAAATTTGGCCTGCTGCCCAAATCTGGGGGTTCGCGCACCGTCTCTGCCACCGCTCGTTCTGGCACCGTTTCGCTGAGCAGCTGATCTGATCCTAACCATTACGTCCGCCCACTGAGGCATGCCCGCCTCAGTGGCCAGGCGCCACCGGCAGCGAAAAACTTCGAATGATCACGGTCATTTTTAGACATTCGTAAGAAGAAAGATAAAGAGCGCATGCGTACGCGACGCGAATCGTGCAAATCGCCAGATTCGTCTATGTAGTCTTCGACAGAAGACCTTGATGTATGTCTGCTACTACAAAGGTCACGCCTCATCCGTTTTTTTTTTTGGTAAGAGGGAAAATTGCCTTTACGCGCATTGGGGACAGGTATTGAGAAACTCAATGCCGGTTTTGCTGGCATAATACACATTAAAAACCTTTCATTTAAAGGCTTGACGCGGCAAGGAGTTGGTACCGGTCCTTAATATGATTTCAATCCCTAGTTATACTCTAGGCTTACGTGGGGAGAGCGCATATTGCAGTCTGTACTCATGTCCGTGACGTCTGTGGTGTTTAAGAGCACCTACTTCAATCAGCTGCGTCATATCCGCGGTGAAGGTCTGTTGTATTTTGTACGTATGTTTGATTTCTTCCTTTACTAAATCACAGAGCACGCGTACTGGCGAAAGGCTCGTCCGATAAGATTCAAATATTTTCTGAAAGCCAGTATCGAGAAGTACCCGCAGATATTTTGTTTCTTAAAAGAGGACAGGCGCATTGGCACAGCTCCATGTTGGATATAAATACCGCTCCTATTGTTACAGTTACTGCTATAACAATTTGTCTTTATTCAGTATGTATAAAAATGATTTTAATTGGGACATTACTAGTTTTACAACCATTACCACTAATACGACGAAAAAGACAAATATTTTGCACGTGTGGGATATAAGGTCCGCTCCTACTGTTAGAGTTACTGCTACAACAACTTGTCTTTATTCAATATGTGTAAAAACCATTTCAATTAGGGCATTACTAGTGTTACCTCTATTACTACCAAAACGGATACGACGAAAAGGGAAAATATTTTGCACTCCGAATGCACAGACTTGGCTAAGCAATATAGGAACAAGTGTCTGATTAAATAAATGTTTGAGAATAAACCAAAAAAAAAGTGCAGAACAGCAGGTGCATATCGCACCCCCTGGTGATTGACTATTGCCCTAAAACGCTAAAAGTGCAGTGATTGTTGTCAGTTTTAAACGTAATTTAGCTTGCATTTTGCGTCTTCCGGCTGCCTCGCGACGGTTATGCATGAAAATGGTAGCAACCAGCTCAACGTCGTTTCAGCCAAATTGCGGATGCAGTAATGAAGCGGGATGGAAGAAGCGCTTATAAAAGTGTCTATTCATCGGCTATAAAGGGTTTCTACACGTTTGCCGGGAACATCGATGTTGAACAGCCTACCTATGTGCCTTAACCCTCTACGTAAGGCCAAGGTGCTAATGCACAGTTTAGTAGGGAAGGGCGCTTTCAAAGCGCCAGCTTTAAAAACGTATTTGAAACTTTAAATGCTGAGTCGAGACCAATTTATAGATCGTCCACATTTCTTACACGGTCCTTGATGTCGGCACGATGTTGTACCCAGAGGTAAACGAAATCACCGTTGGTCACCTGCCTAGCTGGTAATGCGTTTGCTACTGGCTGGGATTGGTTAAATCCTAAAAGCAGCAGGCGGCTCGCGATGGTGTGTGCTGACAGGATCCAGCCATCAGGGCAGATCGGGCAGACAGAGTATCAAAGTAGAGACGACAGTTTGTAACCAAACCGAGATACTCTACCATGTAAATCTTGTTCGGTTGAACAGTCCTCCCCCTACCAGCATACAGCGGCCTCTCCTTCCTAGTCGACATGTTGTCCGGTTTCTCTCTAGATGGGCCAGTACACCATCGGTGACTCTGTGAGGAACCTCCGAAGAAGACGCTTGCATCAGCAGAGAGATAATTAGCCGACAAATAGCCATTAGCTATGGTATTGCTAAGTGGCGTTTTACAGCCAATCAACAACATAGCGCTTCAAAGAAAGCTATTAGAGTAACAGTAGGGGCTAGGGGACTTGCCACTCGCCGGCTGTCTGTTGACCCCGCAATATGCGGTTGCGTGGCTGATGTCTACGTCCGTACACATGTCTAAGCAAGTCGCACAAGTCAGTCCTGTTGTATTGGTTTGTATCGGATAGCCTTTAAAGGTCACGTCTCTACCCTGCAACGAGCGATGCCCATCAACTCCGTCTGGTGCACTTGGTGTAGGGGTATGTAGACCTAAGTGGGTGCGTCCATCTGGCGCCGATAGGCACGTATTTACTACGTATACACCGAAACTGTCGTAATGTTTACCAAATGACAATATTCATAGTATAATATTTGTCTCTATACCAAAAATTATAACACGATACAATGACTATTATATATATATATATGGCGGTGGCTTTCGCGACGCTACGTTACCACCCGGGCTATTACTAAATGTTTTAGGTTATAGCAAAGGATTACATTAGGCGTGTTGCGCTTGGACTAGTAATAACTTAGACTTTATCTCCCTCCTCCTAGACAAAGTATCTCTCTCTCTAAATAGCCGTGAGAAAAGTATGACTTGACACTTCCAACTTGAAAAAATGCTGCCCTGAGTTTTTTGCTGTATAGGTTTTGTTGCTCCGTTATAAATAGTATCCCCTAGCAAACAACGGCATATGTATAGTTTGCAATGTATACATATATATGTCAAGCCCGGTGGCGTGTTGGATTAAGTCTGAGCCTCGCAACCGAAGGAGACACATAGGTGCGCGGGTTCGAGCCCCACAGTTGCGCATTTGTATTTATGGGGGTCCGTCTATGAAGCAATGTGAAAAACAGTTCCGTGGACTGTAACTCTTGGCTGACGGTCAGTCCGAAAACTTTACATATATATATATATATATATATATTTCTAGCACCAGCCCACGCTAGTGGTGGGCACTGGTCCGCTCTAGTTCTAGCGCTAGCCCACGCTAGTCCTATGACTAATTCGAGTTTTACTAGTTGTCTTAAAAATAAGATAATCGGTCTGTGTGTATCGGTTATCTGTGTGTATATACTAGTGCATTCTGCCGGATACGACTCTTTTCTTCCTACTTTCTGTCGGTCTTCTCCGGACGAGTATGTCTGGTTGTTTTGGTACAGTTGTCCCGGTCGTGCCCTCGGCTGCTGAGACCTATTAATAATGTACTCGAATGTCGTCACTGGGAAGGAAGCATCCAAACCTCTGGAGCAGATGCAACGTTTCGCACGGATAAGGGCGACAGACAGGAAGGCGCCCTATCTTCAGTTCACCTACGCGTGCAACAGCAGCATCATCCTTTGGCGACTTCGTACTCCGCGGCGCTAGGCGCTGCTAGATCGAGTGGCGCGTCTTTGAGTGGGCTTCACACTCTGTCTGAAGACTCTTTGGGTCGGTGAACGGACGATCGGCCGAACTGTCGCCATGTTGTTGCATGTTGTTGGCTGTCGCTGACGACCGAGCCGGGCTGCTTCAGGAAGCTATTCCGGTGATAAAACCTTTTACAACACGCCTTCTCCTCTTTCCTTCGACCTACCTGTTGACAATCGTTATTTCTGTCGTCGTCGTTGCTGCAGCCGCCTAAAAGATAAAGGTTGTACGACGTCAACAGCTCGGCTCCATTCGCTATGCAAGCAGAGCATGGGATTTGGGCCTGCTCGCTGCCTGACACGGTAAGTCCCCTCCTGCACGGCCCGTCGGACTAGTTGCGAGCGTCGTGTCGAGCGTGTCCGCCCACAAGGCGGCAACTCTAGACGCCCGCCCTCCAACACTGGGTGTGATGCGCTTGACGCTTCGAGAGTGAGGAAGATGTATGCGTGTTGCCCCCCCCCCTCCCCTGCCTGTGGGTGTGTGCGCAAATGCGGTAATGCACGCAGCAAACTTTTGGGTACATGAACAAATATACAGCATACGTTATATACCTGCATATATGTATATATATATATATATATATATTGCTACTTTCGTTGGACTAGCATAAACGCATCTAAGCTTGTCTTGGCGCCTACGTTTAGTACGCTTGTTAGAGTTTAGGACATGTGGTTATCTTCATCTTCCTCCAGAGCAGGTACGTCGCGCTCAGGGCCTCAACGTCTTGGGTCACCGGTCTCTCTGAGCCACAAGAGCTAAATATCTAGCAAGCAATGAGTAGCAAAGAATTGCTTGAGCATACTATTTCTCCTAGCCTTGACCGGGTCTCATCGGGCAGAGGAGAGCCTCAGGCTAAAACGAAACAACAGGTTATAAGAAAGAAGGTCTTCCGGAAACGCACAGTAGTTAGACGCACCTCGACCCCTAAGGCAGAGCAAAAGGGTCTAATAAACCACTGGTTCGTAGAAACGTGTAAAGCGCGAACATGCGATAGAATGTATCTTAAATATTTATAGTAATAGGGGTTGCATGCTCAACGGGTCTTATGGCTTTTCCTACAGGCTCTTATCCATTAAGAGCAAATATTGTGTATCCTTTCTGTGTTAGCAACGCGAAGTTCTTTCGCTCTTAGCGCTCTCAATTTGTTTGCTTCGAAAGCTGTTTTTCTTTACCGATGTCGACATTGATGTTATAAAAACATAACCGAGTAATTTGATATTTTGTTATTCTCGCACTTACAAGAAAGTTCGTGGTGAGAACATGTATACGCATATATCATATATGTACATAGTTCTTACGATAGAATTTGCTATACATAAAAAAGGTCTTTATTAACCGTATAGTGCATTGATGACTGCCCGATGTAGCTAAATATGTATTTTACTTACGCGTTTTAGTGGAAATGACGCTTGGCGTTGTTTGTCCGTTAGTAAACAGGGCTGAAGTCATATTTTTTTAATTAGACAGAGCCGCGTCTGTATGTGGGTATGATTGATTTATTATTTGCTCGACATGTATATACCATCCTTATACCATCCTCTTACCATCATTTTATGTCAGGGAGCGGCAGCATAAGCAAACATGCTAAGAGATCTTGGGTTTTCCCAACAGTCCTTGTAGCTTGGCCGCCGGTAACTAGGTACGCGCCAGGTATGTGCGTTTAGAAACGGTCGTGGGCCTTACGCTTACTCCATGTGTGTTATTGATGGCGTTCAAAACGGTAGAGGGCCGCTCAATACAATACATTTATATATATATATATATATATATATATATGACAGCGGCATATACTAGATCGTATATTGTTATGTTTATTCTTATATTAGGCGTTCGGCATCAAGGATATTACAGCGTGAGCTCCAAACGCATCGCTCTACTAAATTTATACAAAGCATCGACCGTACACAGCGCGCAAATATCTTCACCACACATGCAGAAGGATTGCAGTGGGGTCGACGAAGAACGAAGGAGTCTACTACTGCCAGCTGGATTCGGTTGCCAGACATGGGCTAAAGTTGGCGCTGCTGGTAATAATAGTAACGGGCGCGTCACCACTGCTCGCGTACCATCCGGACATTATATATCACAGTGAGCAAACACGGCGTTAATGGCGTCTAATTTGACGCAGGACCTGGCGGTCGCCCTACTTTGGGCTAGCCGCCTCCGTTGGAACTCTCTGTGTATCTAACTATCTATCTATGTGACCGGAGCTGAGCACGTGAACGTGTAGCAGCACCCAGTTCACGCCATTTCGACTTGTGTTGTGACTTTACCCGACCCCTGCCACTCCGCTCGAGCGTTGCCGTCGACGCGCTGGTCACCAAGCAGGCCATCTCTAGAGGGAACTATTCTCTCACCCCCTTCCCCCTTCTTTCGCCCCCCCCCCCCTCTTCCATTATTTCACCCCCCACGCACGCTCTCTTTCTCTCTCTCTCTCTCTCTCTGGGGTAATGTACGCACCTACGGCCTTCAGCTACCAGCATGCGACTCCCGACCGGAAAGGGTTGATTCGGAGGAAGCAAGGTCTGCGACTGCCCTCCTCAGAATCGTCCGCTCCGATCTGAACGGGCGAGCAATCTGTCGCAGGCAACGCACCAACAACACCGCCGGCACACAAATCAGCCACAGTCGCGGTGCTTCCTGTCCAGCCACGATGCGTCCGCGTACTCCCCGCGTAGTAGTAGTAAGCCTCGTATACGTTCTTCCCCCAACTTCCACTTGATTTTCTAACGCGGCTTACCTACTTGCCCTGCCATGACTAGGAATATTGCAGTAGTTGTAAGTGGTGGAAGTAGTATAAGTAGTTGGAAGTAGTGGAAGTGCATTCAACTCAACTAACCAACCTGACAACCATATGGGCAACCATTTTATACCTCAGCTGGCCTTGTCGGCTTGCACGAGCCCCGCTTCTGCGTAATCTCCAGGGAAATGTAAGATGCGAACGCACTCTGTTCCTTCTGCAACCACGACAGCAGCAGCAGCTTCAACAAGCAACGACGACTTGCTTGTTGTTGGTGTACGCACAAACACATTTTCAGACGTACCGAGGTACAGAGGTACAGGTGCACTCTGAGATGCCGGGCCGGACGTTCTTTGACATGCTCACACCGAACGGTTTTTGAGCTCGATCCTTGAAATCAAAGTGATCCTTGTGCGCGCTGGATTGAAGCGAAGATCCAACCGACGAGAAGAATCTCGACGTCGTTGCTAGTCGCTGACGACCTATAACAAGACTCTAGCCTGCTATTCCTTTATTGCGTTCCACAGCCTGAAGGACGGCGGCGTATACGTACCATCATCACGATGGCTGCTAGCGACGTTGTTTTTTATTGATGATGCTGGTCGATATTTGCGCTGCTCTTGTTGCTTGGATTGCGCTTGTGGTATTTTGGTCACATAAACTACCAGCCCGTAGCTCTGCTAGTGCGCGCGTTCGGACGTGATGAAGGAGAGACCAGGGGACACACCCGTCCCGGGCAGGAAAAGTAGAAAACGGTGCTTAAGTAAAGGAGCAAGACTCAGAACCGCACGTTAGCTAGTAGGATTTTAAAATGAACGAACACTCGACTATAAACTCAACGACCTCCTTTATCTTACGGCCGGCAGACTTCTTCGCGTGGGGTCAAATGATCGACCAACATTCAACATTGGACGATCAAGGCTTTCTAGGAAAAACTATGTACGAACGTACGGGTCGTCGCTCGTTCTTCAAAGAACTATTTACATCATGGATGACAATTTTCTAGCGGTCAATATCTTGTTCCTTAGATTTTGTTTACCTGCAAAGCAGATTGGGTAGCATACGCAGGCTGAAGCGATACGATGTGCTGTATGTTGCCCGGCGCCGAACTGAAAGTGGGAAGTATAATGCACACATGCATGCTATGCGTGCCGCGGTTTTCCTAGCGCAGGCGACTACGACAACCGCGGAAAATGGAGGGGTCAACGAATACTGGAGACGACTTATTTGAACAAGTGCCTAAAAATAAACTCCCAGACGCATATCAGATGCATGTCGTACAAACGTTGGACACGATTTTCAAGTAAACGAGACCGGCAGCAACACTTAACAATTGTTTACGGGGTATCGAGCCTTGTGAGAAGATTGTAGTCTTTTCCGACACTACTTGTCTAAGAGCACTGCATACAATAATAGCATACACATCAAATAAGTTATCTAAAAGTGTTTTGTTATAGAACTAAAAGGTTTTATCACTAAACGTGTTTCCTATTACTTTACAGTCGATATTTCACATTTGTCAAATTGCCCATGACGCCTCTAGACGCATACTACAGGCAGACGGCACGTGTGTGGCCAGCTAGGAATGATCATGAATATTTCTTTTATTACGCTTAATAAGAGGTGATGAATATTTCGAGGTTTTTTTCGGACAGCCATGATATGGCAGACAGAGCCCGACAACGTAGAAGACTAACAGTATAAGCAGCGGTAGCAGCAGAATCAACATAATCTGCGCTGTTCCTGCTTTTCTATTAAGGTCTTGTAGACGTTCAAGATGCTCGTGGCGCAACTGTATCATGTACGTGCCGTAGGCGATATACCCAGTAAGCTAGTAAAGCTAGCTCACTAAGCCGAGCTAAAAACCAGAAACCGGAATCCAGAATCGGTTAGTTTTTTAAAACACAGCGTGCCGTAAACGGAGACATAAACTGCGAGGAAGCGAGAGAGAATAACAATATCCAGTGAGAAATCGAGTGGCGAATAAGAAGAAGAAAGATAATCGCTGAGAAATGAGATCAGGCTCATCAACGATCGTGACGAGGTGCCGAATGGACGGTCTCCGACACGGCGGTGTCCGTATTTGGAGAACCGACTGAGAGTAGATCGAGACGGGTCAGAAAAGCTGCGTTCCTA
>QVRM01006693.1:0-33656 GCA_003439945.1 Dermanyssus gallinae
TATTCTGTGCTGACTTGTGAAGTGATCTGTGTTCCAGCTCTTTTTTTGTTCGGCTTTTTCTGTTATTCAATTTTACATGCGTTCACTAGGCATTGCGAGAAGTGCCATACATGTTAGTGAAGTTCACACACATACACACGTCGGTGCGTTGCGGCGTTCTGCTGCCAATTGGTGACCAATTTCACCACTGTTCCTGTAAACTGCTTAATTTCTGTAATAAGTAGTCATGTGACCCAGTTTTCTCCTCAGAGCACGACAGTGGCGCTCTGTAAAAACGTATGTACCTTGCAGTGTGCATAAATGTGTTCCAAGGAAACACAAGCACTCTATCTGTGGAAGCCGCAATGAGCTTATCACCAACTCTCTTGTTCGACGTCTCTCTTTTCACTGACACACCAATCTTCCAAGGTTGTGCTTGCTATACATATTCTTACAATCATAGAAATCCATAAGAATTTACTTATGAAGAGCTACCTAAAATCACCTACACAGATATCAGCGGCATATTCTACACTATCCGGTTATTATACTACAATTCAATTTAGTGGGCATAATTACTGTTCATGATTGTGTGTATACCTCTTTTTTTACTGTGATTATTATTGAGTGAACCGCTAGCATTTGTATGGTACCATCTATATATATATTCTTTATTTCCTTTATCTAGATTTGATTGGCTGGCCAAAACAGCAGCCGAATTGGGTAAAAAGCGAAGACTGATTGAAGATTTGACGCTCAAGCATCGGTCGTTTAGACCCGAGTCACTTCCTCATGTGACCATCGCATTTGGAGAAAATAGAAACTTTTACGTTCAGTTTGACAAATATAAGATAACTTGGACATTATCATAAACATGTATGTAATGTGATTCAGAAAACGTCCTTTGCGGCAACAATCAGTTATGTAGTGTTAAGCTAACCCATTGTATTGCCACTACAAATGGTAAAATAATGTGTATGTATATAAGCCGCGTTGTAAATGTACAATTGGATTTCGAATTGTGTTTGTTGTGTACTTACACGACGATTATTTATTCCTGCATTCTAGTAAGCTGTCTAACTTCGCCGCAATGAGGGCTAACACTAGACGCTTCCAGAAAACAGGTTTCTAGTATGGTTTTAGTATGGTTCAGTCTCCGGAAGAAAAGACGATTTGGTTGCGTCGCTATCGACATATAGCGGAATATAGCGGTCTCACGCTGACTTGCCTGTAGAATCAATTCAGAACTAGAAGTTTTGACAACGTGTTTAATTTCCTTAAAATTGTATGTACTAGACAATTGGCGGAAATGAATTCCCGAAATGCCTTTCTAAATATAACTAGAATATCGTAATATTTTCTTTCCGCTTTTTCCGCTCCACCACTAGCTCAAGCCATAAATTGTGTATATTCGCTCATGTGTTCATATTTGAAAGGCAGGTGTCAACAACATCGTAATACCAACAGGCATGACACATCGTATATACAATGTAATATTAACTGGCACAGCGACGTTCGTAAGAGCATTTATATAAAGCTTCGTCGCCAGCGTTATGCAGCGCGACCGCTTTTGCAAGGCCGTCGTATTACATAACCGCTGGCTACTGAGCGCAATATTTGTAGTTGTTTTGTAGGGCTAATTAATGCCCGTGTACGGTTATTGTACACACAATTGTATACATAAACATGCAAACATTAGTTCAAAAATGCCCTCACCCACTTCAATGCAGGGTGTGGCTACTAGACGCACCAACTTACAGAAGCAGGCAAGAGTGATCTACTCTCTCGAATGCGCTGTTTGGTCAAAATAAACGCAGTGAAACATTTTTGGGCATTTATAACATAGCCCAGTGATGGGACATTTCCAAAAGCTGCGTTCAGGAAATTATTAAAGCGGTTAACTAAGGCTTTTTGAAAGAGCAGAACAGTATATGCAGCATGTGAAACCGCCCGGTGGTTATCAGCATTTGTCTTCTTGTAGCGCTTCTTGTAGACAAGCGCTTCTTGTAGACAGGGGGTGATAGGTCTGAGTTTAAGAGAAGTGGATAGATTGTATATTCAGAGAAGATAACCAAGTCATTTTGATGTGATCGAACCGGATGTACAGAACGGGGCAGAAAATGTGAGATTTAATGTGATGGGGGAAGGGGGTTTAGTTATCTTTAGTCGATTATTAGTTTAGCCAAGGAACGAGCCAGAGTTCCTTAATGTTCAGTCTGGACTCAGGTAAAATACGAAGTTTTTTGTCACTTTCATTAACTTAAGTTCAAGGAGCTGAGATATAGTGTTTTACGATTTTAGATTATGAGTAAAACGATTTTTGTAAGTCCAAATATCGTTAGTGGGGCCGCACTTAAACGTGCTCAGTAAAAATGACCAATAGCCAATAAATTTGGTGTACATGAATTTCACATTCGGACAGTCCAAAAAGAACTAGCCCAGTTACTGCCATCTATGTTAACACCACCGTAATGGGAGCGGCATTTCTTATTTTATAATCGTGTCGAATACTCGACGGCATTATGTCACTAAAAGCAAGCAACATAACACAACTTGTGGCATAATGATCAGATTTTATGCGAGGGAGAAGCAATGGTCGCATTTTCAATTTATCCAAATTGGTGGTGAGATATACAAGGAGGATATAAGTATACAAGACACAATAGGTCTTGCTTGAATGCTAACTCAACAGAAATGTTTTCACCCGGTGAGCTAAGGTTAGTGTTTACGACACCTTGCGAGTTTGTGACGAGAACACAGGCGCCCCCGCCACCGAAGTCTGTATTTATGAAACACCCTATATTTATTCGTAAAACTGATTTCAGCATAACGTATGACTTCACTAAACCATGTCTCGCATAATTAAACAACGTCAATGCCATATAGCACATAATGCCATCTTAAAATATAAATTGCACCTGGTTTGGCAGTTGATTTAGAATTCAAGTGGAAGTACTTAATTCTCGTCGTTACCTTCCTCGACGAGTCGATATCAGCTAACTAATATATACACCATCAACTGATAAATAAGAAGCAAACTAAGTTCAATAATTTAATTTTAAATTAGTCGACACGATTCAGAAAAGTTTCCTTCAAGTTAATACTATTACAGCCTATCCCTAAAACAAGGCAAATGTTATGCGAAAAAAACGAGATCTACTATGCAAATTTCTATTATTTATACTACCAACTAAGATATGTAAATACATGATTGCGCTTTTCACTGATTCGGTTGTAATACGCCTGAACAAACTATAACAGGACAACTGCACAGGCTCCGCCTGCGGCCAGTCATTCCTTACCCTCCATTACACGAGTAAAGGTGCTTTCTATTCTATTCTATAAGCAAAATAATCGGTTTCCACGACCTAAGAGTAACTTCAGTATCGTCCCATACAGATATCTGAATAAGCCGACAGAAACCCAGCGTAATCGACATTCTCTTGTGGACGGCCACTGCCGCAGACCTGAAGCAGTTAGCAAGAAGACTGAACTCGAAAAGCCTCCCTTGAAAACCCTCCTCAAGCATCGTAATATAATTATGCCCGGCATTTAGGGAGACCACAGAATAAGAAGTGCCAGAGTAAAGAACATAGACAAAAATGCTAGCATCTGCGGCGTTTGTCCTACTGAATTCAACCAGCCGTTTCGATTTTAGTTTGTTTATTTCAATACTAGGTTCAAGATTTATTTCAATGGGACGGCAAATTATGATGATAAATCGCAGTCAACAATGACAGAAGCCAAGTTATACGTTCTAATGGCAGTGGAACCTATGTTGCAGATAGCCAACACAGAGCGATCGATATCTGTTGCGCTTGCTCAGATGTTGAAGATGCAAAACGAATGGAAGGAATGCAACCTGACTTTATATTCCCTGCTACGCAAAACGCTTAACCGCTTACTTAGACAGATGGATCAGGTGCTTGAAATTAAACAAAACGATCTCATGCAAAGTTATGTGACATAAGTATCATCAGTTGGTCGGCGTAGAGGCATATTGCACAGAACACATCTGAAGTAAGCTTTATGTAAGATCGATCAACAAAATGTTATTGCTCTAACTGCAACGGGTACATACGAGCCCACTCCGGGCACGCATTGACGTTGCCGATACTTGGAATGCGCTCTAAGTGAATAGTGTACACTTATTGTCTATCAGTCTGCCAAAGCCTCGTAGAAAATGTTTCAGCTACAGGCGCTTGAGCAGTGCTGTTTTTTGTGGCTTAGACAAATAAATCACATCTACGGTCATTGAGTTGCCTCGCTTAAATATTCAGCCTATGTAGGCCGTTGTTGTGAATTTAACTAAATATCGCGTCGTCTGAATAAAACAGTTAAGCAAAAACGGGTACCGCTACTTTTTTGGTGCAAAGACAATTACTGACGATAAAGGCGGGCTATTGATACAACACCAAAAGTAGTAAGTAAATCACGACCAGTGTCACGGGTAGTGTTGGCACGCTCGCCGCGAGAGACACGTTTGTTGCAGCAGCAGCAGCAGCTCACATTATGACGCCGAAAATCTCCGGTATTACTTAGGTAGAAGCTTGCAGTTCCCTTGCTGCGACTAATTGGACGCTGATCTTAGCCGGCTAACTGGTTGCGACTGCGGACGCATTCTTTCCAGCGCCGTTGATCGCGTCGATGACGCGCGCGTCAAACTGCAGTGTTACCGCACAACAGGTCACGACCGTCGAAAGGAAAGCCAGCAGCGTGGCCAGATTCACCCGAAAGCCCAGCCACATTTCAAGGCAGTCTCTCGACGGCGAATAGGCGAGCTCGCGACGCAGCCGCCGCAGTCCCTGGTACTCGCGGCGGCCGAGCAGAAGCCCGCCTTCGTAGAGACGCCGTTCCGTCTCGTGGCACAGCCGTTCGAGCGCCGTGCCCGAGCGGCAAATCGCGAAGATCTCGACGAGCTTCAGCAGAGCATCGGTCAGTATTCCGGACACCTCCTCGGACAGGTCCTTCGTCGGATAGGCGATCGTCAGGCCGACCTGAAGCGTCACGCTGCAGAAGATGCTGACGAACTTCACGAACACGAAGCGAGGAAACACACGGTTCGCGATGGCGATCATGTGCCGGGCGCGCTGCTTGCGCTGAACCAGCGACTCGAGCGCCCGGCCGCAGAGAACCGTCATCGCTCGACGCGACTGGACGACGGCGCCAATCAGCGTCAGCTCTCGGTGGATCCGCGCCAAGCACTGCAGGTAGACGAGAAGCGCCGGCACGAGAATGTACGACGCGACCTCGTTGCAGGCGCGCAGCAGAATCAGAGACAGCTTGCGAACCTTGTTGCTCTCCGATACGATGGACGTCGCCACCTGGGGCACGTTCAGCAGGCATCCGAGCACAAACGAACGAACGCTGAAGAACTCCCTGGCCCTGTCATCTCGTCCGCCACACGGCGCGCACTGACCGCAGCTGATCAGCCGCTGCAGACGCCGCGTCCACAGCACGATCAGCACGGCTGCCTCAAACTCCAGGATGCCCATTGTCAGGTAGTACATCAGCTCGACAACATCGAGTAGCGTCCCGCCATTGCTCCACACGGCAACGAGGTACACAATATTCTGATAGGCGACGTCGACGGAAAAGCACAACAGAAACACCAATCGAAGCGTCCAGGCCAGAAGCACGAGCACGGAGCGTCTCTTTCCGCTGGCTCCCGTCTTTGGCGGTGCTCCGTACAACACCAGCGTCATTTCGTAGAAGGCCGGACACACGACGTATAGGCAGGCTAACAGCCGGCTGCGAAGACGGCCTAAGCAAACCTGCATAGGAGAGTACCACATTTTCCAGCGTTCTCGAAAGCGGTCAACGAGTGTCGGTGGACCGTACATCGTCACATCTCTCACACAGGTCGGATTGGCTAGCCTCGCCGCCTGGCCTTAACCACGACTTGCGACTTCCTATCCATGTGACCGAACTAAGCATATCCAGTCGATTGGTTGGTTGGTGGTAGACGAGACCAGCTTTCAGCTTCAAACCGTTACGACGATCAAAGGCGCCACTACTCTTACTGTGCGCACACATATTCTGTTTGCCGCTGTTACTTCGTTTATTGCGTTTGCGACACTGCGACACGACGATAATCATTCGTAGTGATATGAACACAAAAACTGTTTCTTATGATTACTAGGCATTTTGGGGAACCCAGCAGGAAGTTACCCAGCAGAAACTTCCGCTACAACCAATGCATTCCGTATTCAGTAGAATATATAGTCCGATATACGAAGCCAGCAGCACGTTGTATGACATACTACACAGCGAGCGCATCTGATTCAAAAGACATTCCACAAGCAATAGTAAATAAAACTCATGTGTATAGTGAGTGGCCATGAGTCGGAACACAATGCGTTGAGCGGGGGGAGCTGTCTAGTCAGTCATCTCCTTTAGTCTCTTGTCGATGCTTCGCGTGGAGTACATCTAAGCAAAGATATAGATATCGTAGTCGTATCGACGTAGCATTGACGAGAAACGTTGCATTCCGTTAAGTGTCGCGTGAAGTTACAAGGGCCAGAGACCCGCAAGTAGGGGGATACGGGTGCGAGTTATTACGACATCTTAGCCAAGTGCGCCATTCAATACGAGACCTGTTCTGACACGAAATGTCACCTCACCCGGTGCATTCGTACGTGAAGTAAGTACGTCTTACGACACTTACACCTTCTCTGCCACCGTTCACCCTCTCTTTAACAGTCACAATAGCGTTTTATTCGCTGCCGCAGGCTACGAACCGTGTGTCACCACGTCAAAGTATCGCCGATTACTGAAACCTTCTGTATTGCATCCTGTCGATGCAGTTAATGATAGTAAAAGCTATCCACACTTTGATTACTGTTCCTGTCGATATTTATCTGCCACGTGCGGTCTTAGTTATTATTATTATTATTGTTGTTGTTGTTGTTGCTGTTTTTGTTCTCATTGTGCTTACTGTTATAGCCTCGATGCTGTTATCGCAATTAATCTTGCTATTTCGTTGTTTTTTTCGTTGTCGTTGTTAAAGTCGGCATTGCTATTATCTCTGTATATCACTGTGTATCATTGTACGGTGTTATATTGCATAGCGTTAAGAAAAACCGATTTGTTTTTGTCGATGTTACTCAGTGTTCTTTCGCGTGCCACGTGCGCTCATTGAACACTTGATAGTCAGGTAATCCACTTCCATGTAACGGGCTGGCCGTTTGCAATGTAAGATTCCAGTAGTAAGGCAGCAAATCATACTAGTGAAATAACCTAAAAGTATCGTACAGTCATATATGCTGCCCCTTTGTTGAATGTCGTTTGTTGCTATTTGCATCTGGTTTTCTATACGCCTTGGCTCGAAGATAATGGGGTGGATAATCATCTGAAGGCTGAAAGGCTGAAGAAAATACATTAAAAATTATATATATGTATATATATATATATATATATATATATATATATATATATATTTAAACAAATATATATATATATATATATATATATATATATATATATATATATATATATATATACACCTCTGGAGCCATGGTTCCGGAAGGTTATTAGGGCTTATCAGATGGATTTTTATGGAGAAAGCACAGTAATGATCAAGATTCAAGATGAGAAAGAATCGAGTGAATATGGTGTTGCTAAAGGGGTAACACAACTCCTCTTTCCGGTATCTGAGGCTTCGGCTCCATTACACTGAGACGACCTTCACTGCGCACATCGTTGAGACAGTGCGCACAGCCTTAGTCTTTCTTTATGGAGAGGTCGATGACGTCCGGCGACTGTCCGTCCCGACGGCAGTGACACTTTTCCACCTAAAGATGGCTCTAAGGCTGATGTATAAGACTTGACAGAGTGCGGGAACACCTCACTCAGACAAACTTTGGCTTACTTGAAAGGTGTTTCACAATATGCACGAAGCAAGTACTTTGCCTGTAAATGCGGGTAAGAAGCCACTTTGTGTACCTAAAGTGCAGCTTCATGTAACTAATCTCGTTTCTCAATATCAAATCTCGATGCCACATATTGGAACAAGCTTCCCCCAGATGTGCGCGCAACCTCTTCTTTGACAATATTCAAACAAAGTGCTAAGCAATACTATTTAGGTACCTTACTCTAGCATAAGCCGAACACGACCATAATCATATTGACAATAAGTAAAATTATAAGAAAATATGCAATACAGGTAGTTCCACAAGTTTTTAAAATGAAAACCAAGAATTTTCCAAATCTTGTTTTTAATTTTTTCTTATTTGATATACTCCTCGAGAAGCTCAATACACTTTTCCCACCGAGATTTCAGAGCATTTATACCTCTTGAGTATAATTCTGCTTCTTTAGACTGAAAATAGGCATTGACAGCAGTTGTAACCTCTTCATTGCTGGAAAAACGCTTTCCACCGAGACGATTCTTCAAATGTCTGAAGAGGAAATAATCAGAGGGGGCCAGGTCTGGAGAATAGGAAGGTTGTTCAATAAGTTCGAACCTCAGTTGGGCCAGTTTTGCCGTTGCTTGCCGCGACTTGTGTGCGGGAGCATTGTCCTGGTGAAACAGGACAACCTTCTTCTGCAAAGCGGGCCGTTTCACGATGAGTTCTTGCTTCAGGCAGTCCAACAGTCTTGCATAATATTCTCCCGTGATCGTTTTACCGCTCTCAAGGTAGTCGACCAGAATTATTCCACGTTGGTCCCAAAAAACCGTAGCCATCATCTTTCCGGCCGATGCCGTTGTCCGCACCCTCTTCGGAGGTCCTTCACCAGGTGCACACGATTGGCGAGATGCTTCTTGGGTCTCGGAAGTGTAGTGATGGACCCAGCTTTCATCGACGGTCACGAATCTGCGCCAAAAATCCGACGGATTTTTCGACATCTTGGCCAAATTTCGCTGTGAAGCGGAAACACGCGCGTCTGTTTGGCCTTGGTTGAGCAAATGCGGCACTCATTTTGCTCTGAGCTTTTTCATCTTCAAGTTTTCGTGCAGGATGAAATGCACTCTACCCTAACACATCCCCAAGGCCTCCGCTATCTCCCTAATGTTCACTCGCTTATCTGCGGCAACGATTTTCCGCACTTTTTCCACGTTTTCCTCATCAGTTGCCGTTTTTGGGCGTCCTGAACGTAGTTCATCCTCGGTGCTCCTGCGACCTCTTTTTAACTCATTAATCCAGTTGGAAACAGTGGCAAAATATGGCGCAGAGTCACCGTACACCTCGTCTAACTCAGTTTTCACTTGGGTCGCATTCCAACTTTTGAAATAAAAACGCTTGATAACCACTCAAAACTCTTTTTTTCTCAATTTTTCAAAATCACGCCGATACGTTGCACAAGAAAAGCGATCAAACAAAATCGCAACGGCCAATCACCATAATATTTTGACTGCTAGCATTCGAAAAGTTGCCGTTTCCAATAGCGGTAAAAGCGCGAAAAAAATCGAATTCTGAAAAGCTCATTTTAAGAACTTGTAGAACTACCTGTACAAACACTCCGTACTAGCCTTTGATGGCTTTGAGGAGCTGTGAACCTCTGTACAAACACTCATGAGAATAATAAAACCTATCTATTTATCTAATTTCAAGCTGTGCACCTGTTGTTAAGATAATTCGATTGACGTTAAAGACGCTGCGAAATGAGAAAATAGAGTTGAACAAGTCCGACGAGAGGTTGGAGATTTGTATATTTTCAGTGCCTCTCACCTCTGGTCTGATCTTGCATGTGAAAATCACCACGTCTATACCATATACATAGTTCATGGCAATCATTACCTGGTTTGTTCGAATACAAACATGAGAGAGGAATCACGAGGAGTACACGGAGTGCGCTTGTCGATTGTGCTCTCAGGCGAGTACGAAGTGTCATGCGTTTACCTGCCTGATCCTTGCAAAAGAATCGCTGCACTGCCTCCCGCGAATAACATACTGAGAGCAGCTGACAGCAGTATTAATAGCGTTATTAATGAGAGTGTTTTGTACTAAAAGGAAAGCAACGGCCAACTTTTTTAGTTTCCTAACCTATGTACAACTAGAATAAACGTCTTACTTAAATACTTCAAACATATCTCAGTTTGTCACTTTAAATTGAAGGATATTAAATAATAAGCACACGATATTGAACCGTTTACTTTTCATCTTCGCTTTATTGTAATTTTGGAGAACTGGTACACTAAATGTAGAGAACGTATATACAATATAGCTGGATACAAACACTTAGCTCAATGCCGAAAACAAAATACTCGATAAGGAAAGGTTATCTTATATATCAATTAAACTTGCCATATTGTATGAGGAGCGTTTCCCTATTCAGTTCTAACAAACGAAGTCAAAAACGCACGTATTTCTGACCAGTGCTTTGGTTTAGAACTCATACAAATGAGAGTAGGTAAGAACAGAATAGCAAATAAGGCCAAAAGGTATATTTGTAATTATAATGAAGCTAAAAAAAAACTTGAAAAATAATATAGAAAAACCTGCGCTGGAAAACAACAATAATTCTATGCAAACAATTTTAACACTTCTACACCCCGAGAAAAACGGAATCTTGTGAACACGTTATACAGAAATATATCGCCATACGATTTACCAGAGTTAGTTTGGTTAACCACAACAACACTTCCACAGCTGAAGTTGCTACATAATAGCCAAAATACTCAACAAGTTTCGCAATAATGGGTTAAACGGCTTGGTGTACTTATAACCGACTACAATTATAAATTATTTCTTTGAACGCGCATAACCAATATGGTCTCACTGAAAAATTTACCTTTAAGGAAATTATATTAAGGAAACTAAGCGAGGATATAGCCAACGCCATAATATTAGACAAACTTAAATTTAAAAAAACATAGCAAACAGTAACGCAGGAAAGAGAATGATACGTTTCTGGCTATACATAAATCAGCAGGATAAAATAGTTGGAGATAGCAAATGTAAAGAGGAAAAGAATACGCACAACAGGAGATAAATGAGGCACTGAGGGACTGTTATATTCGGTTCCTTTACGTATTGTGGTTGGCACATTGACAACTCCTTTATAGCACAATGTTCTAGAGTTTCAACTTACACCAGTGCCTCGGCAGACTCCGGCATCGTATTGAGATGCGCGTCACCGAGTATTGTGGATTTTTATAACCGATTCTACCGACAAGAGAGTCTCCAACAAGGTAACAAAGTGCGCTGAGTTTTCCTTTGGTGCCTGTAAAACCCACGTTCAATAGTGGTGTCCCGTTCAGCGCCACCCCTTATTTCCAGAAACAGACTCTCACAGAGCAGATCGTCTGAGATTTTAAATTTGATTTTATTGCGTTCTCGTGCAGTATAGTCACTCCTTGCAAATGAAGCCACTCCTCCTCCACGACCGTCTCTGCATCTAAAATAAAGGTTGTATTAATTTAACTTCCGTAGCGGGCATTCCAAAGCGGGCATTGTAATGCCAAAGTAATACCGAGCCTCTGTCTGGCAGTCTAACTGTGCGGACGTGTCTAGCCGAGCTCTGTGGTACATACCGGAGAAACTCGCGTTACTCCGGGGTGCCCGGTGCCGGACCTGTAGCGTTGGTGCGTGGAGGCCTGCAACAGAGTTTTGTTGTGTTCTGGTGGTTTTTCGAGTTTTATTGCTCACTTTTCGAGAAAAATTGGTTCACACTCAGTATCGGCGATCCCAACGACGACGAAAAGAGAACCACCTGGTCGGTGAAACGGTACACTCTCGCCTCCAAAGGTACTGTACTTAGTAGCCCTCTCTTCCAGATACTAGTTGGGGCCGCGTTTGTTGAGGACAGACGGACCAAGTAGGAATTTTTCATATTTCTACTTCTCGATCACTAGGCTGATACACGTGGGGCCGCCAGTCTCGGTTTCCGGCCACTGGGGGCCGCCATATTGGTTTCTCGGTGAGAGTTGGTCAGTAAGGAGTGGAAAGAGTAGGAGGCGAGGGGATGGAGAGGGAAGCGGCGAGGGGTGGAGAGAAATCGGCGTAGAGGGAAGCAAGCCGGCCCAAGAGGCGCGACGGGGAAAGAGGTGATTATTTACTGCTCAACAACGGGTAAAGAAGAATCACCAGCCAGGAAACAGCTGGGAGGGTATCAGTCCGGGAGACACATATATATGTGTGTATGTGTATGCACATATATATATATGCGCATATCTGCGTATGCATTTATGGGTGTGTGTGTGTAATAGGATACATTAATATATATTGTATGGTATGCTATAGTATAGTATATTATATGGTAAGAATATTGTATATATGATATATTACGGTATGTTATATGTATGATATATTATATAGAGATATACTAATTATTTAGATTAAACAGTAAGGGGATGGACGAGGAGGACAGAACGGAGACGCAGGGCGTCGAAGGGAATAGGAAGAGGGTGGCTATTGAATCTCCAAAAAGGGGAGAAGCCGCCAAGTGTGCCAGGGATGGGGAGGCTGTGAGAGAAAAGCAGCTCCAAGAGGTCCTTCAAGTGATGCGGCAACAAATCGGGCAAACGCCTAATCTGTGTAAGGCCAGTAACACGAAGATCGAGCTCAAGGAGCTGTCTCAAAAGCTCCCCAGGACCCTGGAACGTCTAGAAAAGGTCTTGGAGGACAGAGGGAAGGCCTACCGAGAAGTTAGGTCAGCTGATGAGGAAGAGATAGAACAGCTTAGAGGGGAAGTCGAAACTCTACGAACAAACGAGTGCAGACTGAGGGTAGAGCTCGAGGGTCTAAGAGAAAACGGGGTACAGGAGAATAGGGAAGACATCCAACGAGACAAGATAAGCGAGCGGGTAAAAGGCCTCGAACTCCTATGCGCACGTTGTCACGGGGAGCTAGATAAAGATAGGGCCAAGGAGCTGGAACTAGAAACAGAGGCCACGGAGATAGAAAATAGTATAGAAAGGGCAAGCACTCCGGAAGAGCTGGTGAGAGCCGTCAAGGGACACTGGCCTGAGAGGGTGATTAAACACTTAAAGGTCACCACTGACGCCCTCACCACTCAGAGGGAGGTTAGGGTAGCGGTTATCACTAAAGGGTCAGATTCGGATAAGGGTTTAATAGAGGGGCTGGCGGCACAGTTTCCCACGCTAGCAGCGGTGGCTGACATGAGCGCAGGGACGGCTGCTGTTCTTAAAAATAGCGACGCCGTCGAATTCTTAGAGGGTTCAGGAAACCAAGCGGCCTCTCAACGGTACTTGGTAGTGGGAGTGATAAACCCGGAAGAAGAACTAGGGACCACGACCCTGGGGGTGCTCCAAGCTGTCGTGGGAAAAGCGCTGGGGCTGGCTGGCGGGGAGAAACCCCCGTTGATGCACGTCACAAGGGAGCGCCGTACACAGACGCTTCTACAGGCTCTGGAAATCTGCTGCCGTAAGACCGGCGACGGCAGTGGCCTCCTAGAGGTTTGTTCGAGACAAACAAGGAAGACCGGAGCCAAACCGGAGACTACCACCCGGGCGGAGCAGGGAGCAAGGAGCACCCTCAGGGTTAAGGTCGAAGAGGGAAAAACCTTCGCCGACACTCTTCGGGGTGTTAGAGAACAAGTCAGGCAGCAAGAAGGCGCCGGGATAACGGTTAGGGGGGTAGTCAAAAGCAAGGAGGGTGACCTTATAATTAGAATAGAGGAGAGTGAAAAGGGCGCAGGAGAAAAAATGGCGGCGGCCATTCGGGAATCTGCGAAGATGCAGGCCGACTGCCGAGAGCTTAACCAGGGGCAGACCATCGCCCTGTGGGGGATTGACCCACTCTTGGACGGGGAGCAGGTCGAAAGCGAGCTGCAAAAGGCCTTGCAGCTTCCGGCCGGCGCCAAGATCACAGCTACCGAGCCAAGGCTCGGAAGAGCTGAAGTTTGGTACGCACTGGTCACGGCGTCCCCGGCGGCGGCAAGAGCCATATGCTCCCGCAAGACCCTTAAGCTGGGCTCGAGGTGGTGCAGACCTGAGGAGTGGATTAGGCTCCCCAACTGCTACAAGTGTCATAGGCCGGGCCATAAGGCCCAAGACTGCAAAGCAGAGAGCCAGGTGCCTCGGGTATGCCACAAATGTGGTGAACCTGACCACCTGGTAGCCAATTGCAAAGCAACGACACCAAAGTGTCTGGTCTGCGGAATAGAGGGGCACCGAGCGGATAGGATGTCTTGCCCGGCCTATAGGGAGCAAGTCGAGCAGCGGCGGGAGGCCCGAAGGGGCGTCGCCAAGGGACAGGTAGATGGCAAGGAGACCCAAGTAGAAGCCCAAATAACCAAGAAGAGCAATAAAAAGGGGAATAAAGACAAGGGGGCTAAAAATAAGAAGAAAACCGTTATCCCAGCAGAGGACGGAAAGGGTGATTGGAACTTAGTAGGTAGGGGCCCTTTATCCGACCAATGTTAAAGATACTTCAGGTAAACCTTAACCGCTGCAGGGCGGCGCATGACATGCTCGATGAGATAGTACGCAGAGAATCTATAGGCCTCTGCCTGCTTTCCGAGCCAAACATAGCGATCACCAAGCGGAAGGCAGACTGGGTATCTGACGCAGAGGCGGATACCGCAATCTGGTGGACGGGTTCCGAGAGAAACCTCGCGATTAGGGGCGGGGGGGTCGGGGAGGGGGTTCTCCTGGCTGGAGATTGACCGGGTAGGGGTCATCTATAGCTGCTACTTCTCTCCCAACAGGGAGGAGGAGGAATTCGAGGAATTTCTCGAGGAACTTGCCCAGAGCGCGGGGGCACATGCAGGTAAGAGGGTAGTGATCACCGGGGATTTTAACGCAGCCAGCATAGCATGGGGTAGCCGAACCACAACTAGACGGGCCCAAACTTTACAGGAGTGGATGGCTGAAAAAAGTCTAATGGTTCTTAATGACGGAAGGGTCCCCACCTTTTCCAGAGGGAGCCAGACGGCCTTCATTGACCTAACAATGGTCAATGAGGCGGCCTTTCCACTGGTGGTAGAGTGGAGGGTGAGGGAGACGGAGGAGACCATGAGTGACCACAGATACATCTGTTTCACCATCAGTACCCCCGAGGTGGCCCTCGCCCCGCCCCCTAGTAAGAGATGGCAGATGCGGAAACTTGACGCCAAGATTCTAGTGGCTGAAATAGACGAGGGTTGCAAACAACTGGGAGACACGGTGGGGGATGAATATCAAATAATTAGCATACTCTCTACAGCATGCGAGAAAGCTGCTCCCTCACAACACCATGGGAGCCGCCACCCTCCTAATTACTGGTGGAACAAAGGGATCGCAGCTGCCCGCAGGGCTTGCATTAGGCTAAATAGGATTTTCACGAGAACACGCAGCTGGTTAACGCAAAGAAAACGACGGGTGGGATTTTACGGGGAGCGAGAGACCGCAAGAGCTGAATCCCAATTGACGGAGTACAAGGCTGCTCGATTGAGACTCCGAGGACTCATCGCCAAAAGTAAAGCCCGAGCGGAGAAAGAGCTGATAGACGCGGTGGAGAGCGACGTATGGGGCCTGCCGTACCGAATAGTTATGGCCAAACTCCGGAGACCTCCCCCGAAACTCCCCCCGGATGTGCTGCGGGAGACTGTAACCGGTCTTTTTCCGGCACAGCCGCGGAGAGAAAACGAGGAGTTCTCGGTCACCCCGGAAAACATTCCGGAGGTGACGCTGGAGGAGGTCGAACAAGCTCGGAATCGGTTGGCAACTGGTAAAGCGCCCGGCCTAGACGGAATTCCCCCAGAGGTAGCGAGGCTACTGGTCAAAAGGTGGCCTAAGGTCTTCCAAGACCTTGCCAACAAGCTTTTGAGAGAGGGGAGATTCCCGAGGCTGTGGAAAAGGGCAAGCCTGGTTCTAATCCCCAAACCCGGGAGGAAGACGGGGCCTTCGGCTTACCGGCCCATATGCCTCATTGACGCCATGGGTAAGCTCCTGGAGAACGTTATAGTCAAGAGACTAAACGACGAGATTCAGGAAAAGAACGCCCTATCAGATGCCCAGTACGGCTTCCGGAAGGGCAGATCCGCATTAGGGGCTCTAAAGAAGGTTCTGAAACGGGCGGGTGAGGAGACTATGAAGACCCCTAAAACAAGGGGATTCGTGCTCCTGATCCTCCTGGATGTCAAAAATGCCTTCAACACAATGAATTGGAAAGTAATTGTGGAGGCGATGAAGAGGAAGGGCTTTTCCCTCTACCTCCGTCGAATGATTTCATCCTACCTGGATGACAGAGGCTTGGTTGCAGGGGGGCAGGAGTACGAGGTTACTGCCGGAGTCCCACAGGGCTCGATTCTAGGACCCGTGCTCTGGAACATAGCTTACGACGGGGTGCTCGAGATCCCAGGTCTCCCGTATGGGGTGGAGACGTTGGCGTACGCCGATGACCTTGCACTCATGATAACGGCCAGGACCGAAAGAGCCCTGGAGAGCGCCGCCAATGAGGCCTTGTCAATGGTGTCCGAGTGGATGGAGTCCCATCACTTGAAACTGGCACCCGACAAGACGGAGGCGATGTACCTAACAGGCAGAAAGAGGACGACCGGCATTAACCTCGTGATGGCGGGCCACCCGATAGAAATCAGAAAGAAGGTAAAGTACCTTGGGGTCATGCTAGACACCGGACTGACCGGATCGGCACACGTTAAGTACGTGGCCGAAAAGGCCCAAAGGGTCTCCCTGAACCTGGCGCGTATCATGCCTAGGGTCGGTGGGGTGGCTGAGGTGAAAAGAAGGCTCCTGGCCTCGGTGGCCGAATCAACGGCGCTATACGCAGCCCCAGTCTGGGGGGACATGGCAATGCGGACGGCGAAAAATAGGGGGGCACTAAGGTCGACCCAACGAACGCTGGCAATCAGGGTAAGCCGGGCGTATCGAACAGTCTCGACCGAAGCTCTCCTGGTCCTAGCCAAAATGCTGCCATGGGACCTCCTAGTGGCTGAACGAAGTAAAATGTATCTAGACGAAGGTCTGGATCTCACCAGGGCCAGGAGTGCCACCATATCGGCCTGGCATGAGGAATGGGCGCAGGTAAGACCCGGTGTGACCACAGGGAGCTGGACCAAGAGTCTGATACCGGACCTCAGGGTATGGTATGACCGCCGACACGGGGAGCTTTCCTACTGGACGACTCAGGTTCTGACCGGACACGGCCAGTTCCAGAGCTACCTGTCAAGGATCAAGAAGGCCATCAGCGATATCTGCGTACTGTGCGACTCTGGAGAAACGGACAACGTAGAGCATACTGTTCTGCGGTGTGATGCTCTCAGGGAAGCACGGGACGCAGCACCAACCGCTGTGAGGGGCCGACCCATCAAGGAGGTGGTCTCCCATATGATGACTTCGGCGGAGGCATGGAGGGAGGCGACGAACTTGTTCGACGCTGTTTTGACACTCAAGACAGCCAAGGAAACGGCCAGGCGGGAGAGGTTTGAGCGGGTCTCTCGGGAGAGTGGTCGAGACGAGGAGCCGAGGGAGGGGGGAGGGGGTGGGGAGCAGCCAGGCCCTCATGGTCTCGACGCACCCTCACAGGACGGATTACAAAATGGCATCCCCCTATCCAACCGCAGGTAGACATGCGGGATGATAGTAAGGGATAGAGCTGATTGAAGGAGAACGGCAGGGACGCCTCTCCCACGGTTTCGATGTAATGCCAAAGTAATACCGAGCCTGGGGGGGTGGGGAGGAATCCGGGTTTAGTGGGTTTGCGAGTCTCACACTAGTCACGCAGGCTGCTAGTGGCGCATGTGCATCATGCATTACCGAAACCTCCCAGAACAAAAAAAAAAAAAAAAAAAAAAAAATACCGAGCCTGGGGGGGTGGGGAGGAATCCGGGTTTAGTGGGTTCGCGAGTCTCACACTAGTCACGCAGGCTGCTAGTGGCGCATGTGCATCATGCATTCCCAAAATCTCCCAGAACAAGAAAAAAGCGGGCATTCCGCCGATTGTAACGGTGTTTCGGATATTGAACCGATGGCAACCGTCGTAGACAAAATATCATGGTTCATATATCATGAATGTGCTTTCTTTTAGGAAGCCATTTGCGTTGGCCAAACATGAAGAAGATTGTGCCTCAATTAGGCAAACTTGATTGGATATAAATTGTCATTTCTCTGCTATATGACATGTAGCTTGCCACTATTTGGGTCAACTCTTACAACACTTATATATAAGACAATGTTGCACATAATAATGCTTTAAGGGCTATTTTTGATTACAAGGGGGGCAAACGTGTATCTCATCTTTATGTTATTCACAAACTACTTAAAATACCATAGTTTGACAAATTTGAACTAGGCGTTCTTGTGTATAAAAACATCCGTGGCATGTTACCTTTAGATTTTTTAATCATATGTAAGGAACGCATGTTTGAAAACCATAAACTGAACTGACCTATTTTAGTATTTTCGGAAGTACCACTGGAGCCGAAGTTAAGGTTACAGGAGTGGGTTAGAGTATCTAAATCAATATAAATGTTTAGGTGCGACTTTAGCAGCAAATTGAGCAAAATATTGTTGAGATAGGAAGAGGGTTAAAAAAAAAACAGACATGGGGAAGGAATTCGGTATGGTGCAAAAGATTATGGAGGTTCATTAGATATGTGGCTACAAGGAACATTTGGAAGGCAATGTATATGCCAGGGCTGACATTTGCAAACGCTGTTCTAGTGAATAGTTCGAGTTTATGAAGGAAATTAAAGGAGATTTAGAGCGAAGTAATTTCCCTGGCGCGCCGTTCAAATTGTAGCAGAAAGTTTCTTGAAGGCAATAATGGAGCGTCAAAATGTATTGAAGGAAAAGTACACAGTAAGGTAAAACATAGTAGTTGAAATAGAGCATTCAAAAACGAACAAATCGTTAAGAAGATACAGTCTGTAAAAGGCAATGTAAATAAAAAAAAAACAAAATGGGACCGAATAGTAGAATTTGTGGCAAGACAGGCAGAACTTAGGATTAAACAATGGACACACGCCACTGTATCCAGCGGGCAAATTAAAAGTAGGTTAAAAGCAGCATACACACAGAAAAATCAAGCAACACTAACAAATAAAGTTAGTCTAAGGGAAGTATACGGAAATATGAAATCATAAAGGGGGGGTCAGACACGGCGGTGCCTGCTGTGAAAATTAGAAACAACGGTTTGTCGGGTATGCGAGAAGAGAGAGATATCCGTACATCATTCGGTTAGAGAATGTGAGCGATTGGGAGGGACTAAGGATTTAGAATTAGGGCAAACGTTAGGATGAGGTAAGGATGCAGAAAAGGAACGGGTTGAAATTACAACGCAGAGGCTATTCCGATGGAAGTTGCTCAGCCCCATAAGTTAGAAAGACGGCGGAGTGCAATATAAGTAAGTATTAGCTGCAGCATTATGCGCCCCTGATAAGATAGAAGGGTCATATGTGTACACATACTTATCACGCGAATAAAAAAATAATCATATATATATATATATATATATATATATATAAATATTCTGTGCGGTCAGTGGTCCTTAGTCCTTGCGTTTTCAGCATTAGCAGAGGGCGTCCACTTAGGCCCATTCTTTCGTAGGCCCCAGGACAGCCGCAACATTTTCTCTTTGAAAGTTAATCGAGAGGCATTGTTCAAGAACTCCCCTGCACGGTTGCCAGTGTTCCGGGACCGCAAGGATTCCTCTAGGAAATTTGCGGTTAGCGGCCAAGGCCCACCGAGCGTCTCAAATGTGTGAAATGGGATACACCTGTGATAAATTGGATTTTAGGCTTTTTCTAACACAATGACTTCTCTCTTTATGGGGGTAGGCGACGTCCGGAGACTGTCCGTCCAAACAGTAGCGGCACTTTTTAACCTCAAGGTTGTTCCAAGGTTGACGTATGGACTTGGCAGGGTATGGTAACACCCCTCTCGGGGAAATTTTGGTTTGCTTAAATGGTCTCACAATATACATGAGGCGAGTACTTTGCTTCACGCATATTGCGTCAGGCTGTGCACCGGTTGGTGAGATAAATCAGTGGAGGCTGAAAACGTCGCGTACAGTACAAATCGAAAATCACCACTTGTCTGGTCTTGCCCGTTTGGCAGTTACAAAGATATCGCTGCATTGCATCTCTCGAATGGCGTGTCGGGAACAGTTGACAACTGTCTCTTAAACTTTTTCGGGCTGACCCTCAGCCAAGACTTAACGTTCACGAGACTGCTTTTCGCATTGCGTCACAGAAGGACCCCCATAAATACAAACGTACAACGGTGGGACTCGAACCTATGTAGCACCTCCGGTCGCGAGGCGCAGGCGAATGCACCACGCCACCGGGCTCGAAGAGTCGATAACTGTCTAGATAACATTATTATAAGCGCATTCAATGAGCGAGATAAATGTGATGATAACAAAATGTTTAAGGTGAAGACTGACGGCGGCGTGTGCGACGCGAAAGGTCCGTCATTCTAGAGCACACTGCTCATTAATGCATTAACCTCAATTCAAAAATACTCTGTACGATAAAAGTTAATTTGCGCTGGTAAAGCAATTTGTATATGCGAAAGCGTATTAAGAGCTAGTCACAAGACAAGAAGTCACAAACTCTTGACTAAAGTGGCGTTGTTACTAATCAATAATAGTTACAATCATATAAAAGTTGATACCACGTCTAACTTAACGTACGTAGGAAAGAAGCATAATCGTAATTTTCCATAAAGATGAATGAGCGGCAATTCAGTACTTTTATTCTTCTGCTCCATGTTTCGGCCATTTCCAAAATTATATAGTTCATTACCCGGCAACCTAAACAAAACGCAGTCACAACGTTATCCCGTTCGTTAGACGAACTGCGGCATTTTTTCCTTGAACTTCCATGAAAACTCTGCAAGAAGTCGCTCTTGCAAACATTGCGCTTGTATTGAACTGCCTTAGCATTTTGGCTAAGTCTGGCTTTTCTAGTCGGGGCGGCAGCCAGTGCGCATTACTTCTTTTACTTCTGTTGTGCTCGATCGCAGGTTCGAAGGATGAAAAAAAGATGAGACACTTGGTTCCGGGCTCATTGCACACTGTCACAAGGATTTCTTGTTAAAAAGCCTACACAAAAGTGGAGCCAAATGTTTGCTTTCCAAAACTATACATTCTTCTCCCCAATGAAACGCATCGAAATAAAAACGTGTTGTACTTCTTGCTGTCGATTTGACTCACTGTAGCAGCCTCCACGCCCTGTTTGCGCGTTTTTGTCATGCACTACTAATCTTTTTTCGCCCGTGAAAATTGCACCATTGCGCCGTTAAGCATGGCTTTAAATATATAGCTATAAACATTTGTAAACACTTTTGGCACCTTCATTTAAATTTCCACAAAAACATCTGGCTAAGGTTGGACAGCATTTAGACCCCCTTCTACCGGTCTCCTTGTATTCCTTAAAATGTATGGACTTGTAACATGTTGAGGACATACGAGCAACTTCTGATGAGCAATGACATGATAATACGTGCTGAGGTAGAATAATCAGCTTAGCCTAGATAAAGACTACCATTGCTAGGTAGTGTGAAAAAAGACACTGGAAAAGCATGTTATCTCCGTACGAGCATTTTTTTTATCTCCGTCAATTATACTGTTTACAACGATTTATAGTTGATTATCATTTTGTTTACATTTGCGTTTTTATTCATATCACACCGAAGACCCAGCTATATGTGTGCATAGCTGCACATTCTCGTATTCTCTATGTATGCCTGTGTGCATTTAACTAGCGATCTCGTTGATGTAACAACCACAGTAAATAGCTTTGCAAACTAAGTCACGAAGCCTGTGCTACGCCAGCATTTCTCAGGAGGCGTGTAGGTGGAAATTGACTGCCCCAGCACAAGGCTACTATGGGAAATGGCCAATGTTATCGGAGTGGTTAACAAGCCTCGTCAATATCGACGCTAAGAAGCTGAGCCATCTTAGAGAAACTGGCAATCAGTCAGTCGCCGTTTGTGTAAATTTACACACTTGTTCATCGTTGACGTAAATGCTTCTCCTTGAACATATATATATATATATATATATATAGTCACAGTCACTTTAATTAGTGATTCACACGACCTTAATGCCCTATACAGAAAATTAACAAGAAACGTATGATTTTGTCCAAATGTCGGCTATTTGTTCAGACCTTCGGGGTACCCACAGGTCACACGTTTTTTGGCTATCCGATAGTACATGTGTGTGACATTGCTCGGTCCGCATCAACATGATTATCACTTTTGTCAAGTTGTGACGTTCGCATAACACCACGCTCTAACCGTCGATTAACAAGACGACGACAATTGTCAATCTAAGGCAATTGTCGATCTAACTGTGGCCGCTGCTGCAAAATCGCTGTTCACTTAATACATCTAACAACTGCCTGCATTGTCTGTTTTGGTCTCAGTAACTCACCAGTCAGCGCCCTTCTTGCCCTATATGTCGCGATGGGCTGACCGGCCGATGAAACGAGCCAGCTTTAGCTGTTTACGCTCCAGAACAACGCTGTTTTGCTGCGCATACATCGCCCCTACAAGTGACATTTCAGTTCTTGAACGCCTCCCATATAATCTAAGTGCCTATCTGTCTAGCTGTTGTGATGGCGTGGCGTATTGTATCCCCTTTCAGCGTAAACGTACTGTAAAAAACCGGATCAGCAGGTCACAGGGCCTCTTATACGTTCCCGCTAACGGCTGACCTCAGCGGAACACCTTCGACATACACACATACATTCTACAATTGCTACACATCATGGTTCACGGTTGTTGTATGGAGGAGCCTATGAGCCAGATGGTTGGAAGATGTAGATTACGTGCTAAAAGATAGCGGCTTGCCAAGACGCAACAACCTATAAATCAAAGAACGTACTACATACGATACTGGACGTGATCCCTCTAAATGAAAATCGGAACAGAGGAGGAATGAACGAACCCAGTCAACGAATAAGAGGAGAAGGTTCGGCCTGTACCTTTGCGAACACGAGATACAATGAATCAATTTAGGTTGCTTTCCGAAGTGCATCTAACGTTGCGTGGACAACCAAGAAATAGAGAGGGCATTGAATCCACGTTCCGTAAGGCGAGCAAACAAGGCCAGGGTTTTTAAAATGCTCGGTGTATGGACAAACTCATTCTCCACCTATAACGGTTAAAAGCTTCGGCGGACAAATGCAAGCGTGCGGCGGTAAACGGACGAAGGAAGCTATCCACTAAACGTAGATGCGTAGACGCCTAGATGTATGAGCAAAATTCTGATAGGCCTTAAACTTGCCTCGTTCTTCACAGAAGAAGGGAAGCGAGTTTGTCTACTAACCGCAGACACACATTAGAAACAGGGCTATAGTGTAATTTTAATTCAACTAGTCGCCTTCAAGATTGTATCTTCAAATTCCGCTTTAGGTCATTATATGTGTACGGTGTTTGGAAATAACGTGGCAAAATCGCGAAGTTACAGAAAACAATCACTGTGAGGACTTTTGGTGGGACAGAAGCAGGGCAACATTGTCGTTTTCACAGTCGTAGTCATTCTATGTTTTTGTCAGATTGTATTGTGTTGCTGATTGTTAGTAGTATGGTTGCCCAGTTCTGCTCTTGTGACTATTATAATTACTATTCTTTCTGGTTGTATTGGTTGCTGTTTTTGTTTTGGTCATTGTTACTGGACCGCAGGGGGTCCACAGGGGATAGAAGCAAACGGAAGCTACAGCTGCTTTGCTGCAGTTGACGATTCAGTCGAAACGTTCTCGCTCTTCTCTTCGGTATGGACAGGATGGTGCTGGGACTGGTGCTGTTGCGGGTTGTGGAAGTGGTAGTGGTGATGGGGACCCTCCTCAGCCAGTTTGCTCTGTGATATCGAGGCCTTGCGCTGCTGTAGGTGAATGCTGTCGACAGTTGGAGCAGGTGGGAATGCCGGTGCCACCTGTTTCATCGGAACACACAAGTCGACGTAAGCATGCAGCACATACATTATATATATATTGCTTTGAAAATTAGAATCATAAAAGTTAGCGAGCAAGAGGTACACATATCGATAATCTAGCAATAGGATATATATATATATATATATATATATGAACGAACATTATTTGAGAAAGTTTCACAGCTGAATCATCAATATATATATATATATATATATATATATATATATATATATATATATATATATATAATGATGATTCAGCTGTGAAACTTTCCCGCAGAATGTTCGCTTGAATGATACCTGGCAAATACAACGGTATGCCTATAATACGACGAAGTAAAAAATGCAACAAGCATGTTCTTACGGGGGTAGCTTGCGGCGATTGTGGCGTCGGCGCGAGTGGTGAAGGCTGAGCCAATAGGCGGTTTCGACCCTGCATCGCCATGTTGTAGTCTCCACTGTCGAAGTACTTTTGCTATCGGGATCAATCCGCAGGAAAAACAAATCACAGTCGAACGTTAGAACATAACACATACTTACCACGGTACACCGCGTTTTATGTCGAATATGAGTGCGACTGCCAGATAAAGACGATAAATAAATAGCTGCATCAACGCTATAAACGGTACGGCAAAGAGCGCCGAAAAACTCAGTCAAATCCTCGTTCAACACCCAGCCGCTGTATATTTATAGCTCTATTTTTAAGAACCATTTGACAAGACAAGATAGCTGCACACACACATGCGCGTATTTGCGCACGAATCGCCTCAAATCAATCAAGCCTCCCTCCCCTTCCCTGGGAGGGTAGCTCGTAGAAGACAGGATTTATCTGGTCCATACAACGACAGAGAGCAAAGGCCAAAGTTGATGGTGTTACGACTTACCCCACGATTGAGCTTCTTCTGTAGGAAGTTGGACGGCTTATTGTGTTGTGGATATTTCTGCATCAGTTTAGACTCTCTCCCGCTTCTCAGCTTCCGCAAGCTTAACCTACAAACACAAAACGCTTATATTCTTAAGAACTTGTAATCTCACTATATATAGTAGCAGTACCATAAGAAGTTATATATATATATATATATATATAGATATATATATATATATATATATATATATATATATATATATATATATATATCGTGCTTTCCAATACCTTATTACAAACATTTTACAAAACAAAATTCAAATAATAAATATTTGCCAGAATAGTAACGTCAGTGGGTGATAGTAAAAACTTTCGGGTACAAGGCGCAGCCGGCACTGCAGTTGCCGTAACCACCTTTACTTCTATTAATAATATTATTGCTATCTTTTATTGAGATACATTTTAGAATTTTTTTAAGAGAACCGCTCTACTTCGATGATCTGTTTTATTATTATTAATTGATTATACTACTTGGGTTGCCAACACCCTACTTGAAACCATTAGCATAGTTATGCACCCTGTGCTGCTCGCAGCGGTGGCATTAAGAATAACGCTAACGTCTCAAGCATGGGAGACGATAGGCACCGATAATTAGATGTTTTGAAACTCCGTCCATCGAGGGAAACCTCCATGGCTCGAATAAGCTTATGTCCCACCTATATATATATATGTATATATATATATATATATATATACAGCCTCTGTACTGTGGAGGCTGTCCAGGCTCTAGACGAAGATTTTGTACACTCTGGTCCTGTGTGAGCCTGACATTGCGTTGCTGGTCTGTTTTCCAGCGACCCATTTTTTCAAATGTTTATTATTGGTTCTAATATCGGTTAGATTTATTGCCCCTGGTGCTCTGTATTACTGTACATATATATATATATATATTTCCCCAGAACTGCGACCAGGGTCGTCAGAATACCCAAAAAGCCAAATTCATCAAAAATACATCATGATTCCGAGGTTTTTGCGTGCTTCAGGCGCCCATGACAATATACCTCATCATGTTCCCTATTCAGTAATAACAGAGCACCAGGGCAATAAATCTAACCGATATTAGTACCAATAATAAGCATTGGAAAAAATGGGTCGCTGAAAACAGACCAGCAACGCAATGCCGGGCTCACACAGAACCAGAGTGTACAAAATCTTCGTCTAGACCCTGGACAGCCTCCGCAGTACAGAGGCTGTATGCTTTCGAGTGTATTCGCAGGTACTCAATGAATAAATCTATGTGTTTCATTCATTCATAAAAATGTTGTCAGCCATAAAAAAAAAAAAATATATATATATATATATATATATGCACCCGTTGCATATCGTTATCGATGTTAAACAGGACAAATATTTATATTAACAAACACGCTCGTTTGACCTGCCTAACCTGCTTAGCATCACCCAACCACATGATCCATACTAAAGGGCCTCCCGCGTATCACAGGAAACCTCTTTGCTTCAGAAACCTCTTCTCCTCTACGAAGCGATTTCCGAACTTATTGCTTTCTGTGAGATCCAGTCCCGAACAAGTTTGAGCTCACTCCGTATGGCTTACCTGGTCAGCATGCCTTATCTAATCTCAGGCTAGCATTATAACGGCTTTATTATATATATATATATATATATATATATATATATATATATGAAACCTAATACACATTTGACCCAGGCCGTTATATGGTAGCCTGAGGTTTAGATAAGCCCTACTGAGTGACCTTAAACGTTTTTTTTCCCCCTAAACGACTAAAAGCATTTGTGTTGCTCTATGCTGGCTAAGATAAACGCGTCCGAACTGACAATTCGGCTGCATTCGACAATGCAAAACAAATCTTCTCCTTCAAAAATGGTATGGCTGGTGACCGAATGCATGCGAATGAATTGGATCACGGTGTGTGGTAGCGTCTCCTGACGGATCCACAGAACCGGTTATTTTCGTCCATCGAGGAAGGCACGATAAAGCTATCTCTCTCTCTCTCAATCTAAAATATAAGTTTTCGGGCTGACCCTCAGCCAAGATTTAACGTCCACGGAACTGTTTTTCACATTGCTTCATAGACGGACCCCCATAAATACAAATGTGCAGCGGTGGGGTTCGAACCCGCGCACCTATGTGTCTCCTCCGGTTGCGAGGCGGAGACTTAATCCACTACGCCACCGGGCTCGACTCTCTCTCTCTCAATCTACTACTCGACAAACAAGCTATGTGCGTTCGTACGCCCAACGACAAAGAATGTATGAAGGATGTGTGGGTATTAACTATTCGAATCATTATTACATCCTGTCTGTCTGCTGTGTACCCCACCCGCTGCAACCGGGGTTGATTACAAAACAATTACTATGCGACGCCACCACGCGCACATCGGCCCGAATGAACGAGACAAGCGTCTAAATCAGACATCGACAACTCGCGTTCGCTCCGTCGGCTTTCGCAAGCGTTTTGTTGCTCAATCCAACTATAACCGGCGGCGGTGGTGGCGACGGCTGTACACTGCATTCATTGCAGTCGCGTTCAGCGACGACAGAATAGACGCAACGAGTATTATCTCAACGGCGACTCTTTTGCTATGTGAATGAAGAATCAATGGACCGTCATTGAACGGCTGAACGATTCTTACTGACCACTTACTGATGTGCTATGGCAAGATGAAGTCTATTACTACTACTACTACTACTACTACTAACACAACAACATCAACAACAACAATAACAACAGTATCACCGAACAGTGGCTCTTGAAACAGTAGCAGCAGCAGCAACACAAAGGTCGTAATTTTTTATACGACCCACTCGTCTATTGCTAGCTTAGCTTATGTCAATATTGATTAATTGCCGGATGAACCGCTAAAATATATATATATATATATATATATATATATATATATATAGATATCACCAACAATAACAATTGGACGAGGCAAAATATCATCACAATAATCACCATCATCACCACCGCCATTCCATTACCATCATCGTAAACCTTACATCCACCAATGGAGATATTGGACATCTGCAGCAATAACGAGGATAAAAACACCAACACCGCAACAGTAACAACAACTATGGCAGCAGGAGCAGCAGTTAAAGCAAAACAGCAACAAAGATTGCATCGGCAGAGATTACGACGGCAGCTGAGGAAAAAAAAACTTCCGCGGTGGTTTATATACTATCTAGAACGACATCACAACAACCATGCGATAACAACGGCTGTCGATTCCACACCGTCAACATAGCAGCGCCAGCTCGTATCAACATTTGTGCGCATTTCTTCGTCGATTTCGAATGTTTCTACTAAAACGTATTATATATAATATATACACATCTTCCTATCCTCCTCCCCAATCATTTACAGTTCATTGGGTGCTCTAATCGGTGGCGACCTTAACTAAATAAAGGTTTTGGTATAGTTTGATGTCATGCAGAGTAGTCAAGTCTCTCGCGTTGACGGCGGCTGACAAACTAACAAGTTGTTAGTTTCTGCAATGGCAACCAGTGTTGTATGAACGTAAAACGAGAAAGTGTTTTCTCGAGGTGGCCAAAAATGATTAATCTTTATAAAATGCTTTCTCTACAAATCTTAAATGAAAAGACAAAATAAAGAACAAATGCCTAAGGCTTTAGTAGCCAGCGACGGGAAGAGAGCCGCCGCTTCTCTCCCTGAGTACAGTCTTCCGTGTATTTGCCTAGAAAATTGCACCGATGACCTCATGTGGCGTGCGACTTATCTGGATAAGCTTAGACCTAAAGAGAGCCCTGGGCTCCTATGCACGACTGCCCAACACCGCCTTGTCTACTTGTCTATCCAAACACCGCTATTCACCGTGGATCTACGACGTTAATTCAAACTGCGTAAAACGTCGGCCTACACAGCTTTTATAGATGTCCTTGTCAATACGAAGAGAAGATGGCCGAGGTAGACTCAACTGGCCTTTTTGGCCGTGGCCATAATAAATGAGGCTTGGAAGGGCCCGAATCGCACGCAATGCATGCTTGCCATCATGCAGAGCAGTGGTATTTCATTACCCCAATAAACTAAGTGGACAACCGTGCGAGACATCTGTCTGGTAACTGCTCGAAATATCCACACTGAGCAGCCTGACATAGTAAATTAAATGTATGTTTAATAGTATTTATAACTTAAGTTTACCTATCAAAAGTAATTAATAAAAAAAACATAAATATATTTATTTACATAGAGTATTAATGAGAAATAATGAGAAACAAAAATAGCATATATATAATATAATATATATATACGGGCAAGTCCATATACTTAAAATTTTGCCGCCAGAACAAAGGTCTGACAACAAGGTTCCTTCGACGTTTTTCGACTACGAGAGATTCATCTTCCATGATATGTGTCACCTGAATCTACTGTCAATAAAGAATACTACCACGAAATTTTAAGAAGACAATGCGAAAACGTCCAATGCAAGAGGCCTGAACTCTGAGCAAACAACTCTTGGATCTTCCATAACCACACCGGCGTCCACATCGCCACTGATTTCGAGATTTTCGTTTTCCATTTTCCGCAATCTCCCTATTCACCGAATCTGGCTTCAAGCGACTTTTTCCTTCTCCCGCGTGCAAAAAATTAATGGAGCAACGTTTCAAGACTATGAGGAAGAATTCACAGTAGCAACTCGGCAACTTGGTGCCTAAAGACGCGTTAAAATATGTATCGAAGAGTGGGAAAGAGGATGGCGTAAGCGCAATGCATCGGGCGGGAGCTTTGGAAGAATAAATAAATAACTAAGATATATTTTTTTTTAGATTTTCCGTAAGGTTAATGCCCGTATACGGGTTTTTCATGTCATGTCTAATTTGTAATCCACTCCGGCATTTACCTTTTTTAAACTGGAGACCATGCAAGCCAATTTAAGAGTGGCCAGTCTGGGTCTCGAACCCACTCCTCCCGAATGCAAGGCAGAGGCTTTGCCAGTGAGTCATCTTGCTCGGCACATATATATATATATATATATATATAGCGTATTGAGCACTAAGATGATAGATGGTTCGATAACGGCGTACTACAATACAATGCGTATATCATTTGTATAAATAAAACTGAATTGTTACTCCTAATGTACTGATACCCGTGTCTCTCCCCTGTTAGTCAAAGGAGAAATACAACTCGCTTGTCTATCCATCCAGAAAGCCTTGTCCTGCGATTTTTAACACGTCCCGGCCGGAAGACAACGCCCTACGGCCGCTGCCACTAATTTCGCTGTGAGCAGAAAGCGGCTTCCTTCCTCATTGGCTGCTTCCGGGACGGTTTGTTGCGCCGTTCGACTGTCTCAGCCGGACTAGACAGCTCTACACAACGAGATACCCGTGGGTGGTCGTTGACAAATAAACAACCGCCAAAGTAAACGAAAACGCCGCGTTGATTGATGTTGGCCTCTGTGAGTCCATCTTACTAAAATGCCTTTTTTTATATGGGAGGTCTCAGGAATGCATAGTGCACACGCGTCGCTGGCAGTTATCAGCAACTAGTGTGGACTCATAACACCACTAAACCCGTATGGGACTCATAACCCCACTAAACCCGTATGGGACTCATAACCCCACTAAACAAGTATAGGACTCATACCCCCCCCCCCACCGGCCCAAGTTCGGAATCACGTGGTACTACTAATATATTTACATTAATTCATAACTTAGATGAAGGCATAGGTAAGGAAATAGCGCTAGACTGTATTGCCGCAAAAGGTAAAATATTGCCCTATATATATATATATATATATATATATATATATATATATATATATATATATATTATAATGTCTACTCATAATTCCACACTAAGAATCGGCAAAACATATTCGGGTGTTTTGCAGATATATTCCAGAACCATTTCCCATTGAAGATAATAGAAAGAGACCATACTGAGCATGTGTGCCTTATACGTATGCTTGCCATAACTACGCACTAAGGTTCTAAAAACCATAAGGTAGACCTAAAACTAGCGAAAAAACTTTAATAAAGTTTTAGAGTACCACAGTGCTCTTATAAAAGAGTAACGCCTTGGCATGGCAAATTAAATACGCGTCAACGTATCTGTGTGACTAGAAATGCTTTCCGATACCTCATCACAAAACTCTCTCTCTCTCTCGATAATTTTGTAAGAACACAAGACGACGTAAAGCAAGCCTATCTGCATCGTACACGACTTCACTAAGTGTCTTCTTAACGGCCACAGTGCAAACAGAGCATAGTGCCAGCAGTATCTATGTTGTACGGGTGCCGTTTGTGATTCATGTTATTGCCGCCATAGCCACTAGCCATCGGCTGGCCGGGCAAGTGTGTCTAGAATAGAGTATAACGGCCCTTCCCAATGAAGATTGAATTGGAATCAATGTGCTCGGCAATGTCCAGTCGTTAAGGATCGATACCGTGGGACGATATATATATATATATATATAATAATATATATATATATTTAGCTCACAAGGAACTTTTGAAAACAATCAGCAGATTTTTTACCGAGCAAGGTGGCTTAGTGGCAAAGCCTTTGCCTTGCATTCGGGAGGACTGGGTTCGAGACCCAGACCGGCCACTCTTAAATTGGTTTGCATGGTTTCCAAGTTAGACAAGGTAAATGCCGGAGTGGAGTAAACTTAGCCATGACATGAGAAATCCGTACACAGGCAATTGCCTTACGGGAAATCTAAAAAAACAAACATTTATTTGGAAAAGTGCCTGAATCAATCGGCCATAGTACTTTCTACCCCACTGCTAAAGTTTTCGGGCTGACCCTCAGCCAAGGTTTAACGTCCACGGAACTGTTTTTCACATTGCTTCATAGACGGACCCCCTAAATACAAATGTGCAACGGTGGGGCTCGAACCCGCCACCTATGTGTCTCCTCCGGTTGCGAGGCGGAGACTCAATCCACCACGCCACCGGGCTCGACTCTACCCCACTGCTATGTGCACTATCTACTGCTGTAAGAAAACCGGTGTAGCAAAACCGCCTCCGAGCGGCTCGTACATCAAGAAGTCAGCTTATTTGCACTACCACAGTTCTTGGCAATGATGTGAGTGTGTGTGTGTGTGGTCTTTTAAGCGCTTTATTTACGATCGTGTAGCATACTCATAGTGAGCAGGTTTACACTTGCCATGGTTGCCACATCGAACTGGTCTGCTAGGTGGCAGATCTGCTGCCACTATACTTTCGGGGCTGACTCTCAGCCAAGATTTAACGTCCATGGGACTGCTTTTCGCCTCATTGCTTCATAGACGGTCTACCTCCATAAATACAAATCGGTGGGGCAACGGTGGGGCTCGAACCCGCGCGCCTATCTATGGGTCTCCTCCAGTTGCGAGGCGCAGACGCATGCCACCACGCCGCCACCGGGCTCGACTGCTGTCACTATACTATCACGTACGTCACAATAGCCCCAACCGCCAAAAGGCCAATAGGACACTGTGTAAAGCAACCTGAACGGTTTCCATTGATCGAGGTGGTTATGATACAGAAAGAGAGAGAGAGAGAGAGAGAGAGAGCTAGGGGGAGAGATAGGGGGAGGAAGAGGAACGATGAGAAAGCATGTAATATACAGAATGCAGAGGTGCAACCTCATCCACGGCAGATCGCGGATCGTGATGCTCTTTTCTCCAGCCAAAGCGGCAAAGCGACAATGCGCTTACGATACGATAATAACTATACCAAGAACAACAACAGTAATAACAATGCGTCCGCGCCGCTAATCTCCGTTTATGGACCGCAAGCGTTGTCGCATTGTGCGTGCTGCCATCGTCGTAAGCACATCATAGCATTGCCGTAATAATGTGGATTATTACGGCATAATATATTTTTTAAATAAATAAAAAAAAAACTACTACTATTTAGAAGAACGTAGTAGTAGTAGTAGTAGTAGAAGTAGTCACCCACAACGTCGGCGCACCCAACCCCCCGAGAAACAACACGCGCCTACGACAAAACGACGCAGCGACGGAGTCGTAGTAGTTAACGACAACAACTATAACACACTACAACGACGACGACGACGACAAGAACACAACTAACGACGACGACAACAACAATAACAACAACCACAACAACAGCAAAACAACAGCAACAACAACAACAACAACAATAGCAACAAAGCAAGAGGAATGTCAACGCTTCACGTAAACTAAAGTCCGCTGCAAAGCCTACCTTGTCGGCGTCCATGGCGATGAGATGAACCGGCAACGCGAAGGGATGATGCTATTGCCGCTTAGCAAGAAGAAGAGAGGAAGAATAACGCTCGCGATTTGGCGCAATGGCGATCAGTGGCTCATACAACGATAACCACACCAACAATAACAACTACAACATCCACCGGAAAATGGGCGCGGACAGGTTAATCGATGCCGTAACACCAGCTCCAAACCAAACGTGGAAAACAACTGTCGTCTAGATGTTCGGAGACCCGATGGCTGATGGAACTTGTTGATGTAAGCAGTAACAGCGACAACAACAACAACAATAACAACAACAACGACGACGACGACAACGCTGACAACAACGACACTCGCCGTGGCAGCAAATCTCTCTCAAGTCGCAAGCTTTAGTCGAACATCACCATCGGTGATTCTGACAACAACAACAACAGCAACAACAGCAACAACAACACATCTATATGAACTAAAGAATCATAATATGACGATGCCGAGATTGTAAACAAAATAGGAGGATCTGCGGTAGATATATAGAGATAAACAAACAAACAACAGCAGCAGCAGACAGAGATAATAGGCACTGTGTTGTTGTTGTCGTCGTTCGTTCTGGTGGCCTTTTCCGGTTCGTCAACGGTCGCCGAATGGTATTTTGGCATCTCGTATCGGCGGTTGGAGGGATCGCTGCCAGGGTGAACTGCGGGATCTTTTGTTATTGTTGTTTGTTGCTGCGGTTTTGTTGTTGTTGTTGTTGTTGCTGCGGTTGTTTGTTGTTGTTGTTGTTCCTGCTGCGGTTGTTAT